>JAFIRS010002067.1:0-256660 GCA_018342105.1 Gonioctena quinquepunctata | reverse complement strand
AATTTCAGGAAGTTGAGTCCCTTGATTTTTAATTTTGATGTCTCGTGGGGATAGTGATATGGTATCTGGTGACACCCCAAATTTCCCAGATCCTCATAAGTGGTCATGATTGTATCTACTGAGCTTCCCAGGGTTTTTGATCCCAATTATAAATTTTTTTTTAGCATCCGCGATTCTATTTCTGAATCTGCATAAAAGAAATGGATATTTAATTTGTGATTTTTTGTTGTTTTGGGCCAACTGAATATTATGCCTATTTTCCTCCAATATATTCGAATTATATTATGCCGATATCGCTGAATGTTAAAAATTTTCATCGTTCCAACATATGGGCTCAATATTTCACCTAATATATCTCTAGTAATGTACCAATACCGCGAAATGTTCACTGTTATTCCCAATATTCCCTTTATAATATTGTTACGAGAATGGAGTTTATGTTATTCAAAATAAGGACATTTATTTATACTTCACAAAAAACACAATAATGTACTCTGATAACTAAATAAATCAATTACAGTTCCCCACTTATCTGAGCCAATCTTTGTTCTTACTGTACAATACTCCAATGAATGAATTCACGCGATGCGTGACTGTTTATATAGTAGACAGACAAATTAATAATTTACTAGACTGTTGTTTCCTGAATAATCTGGAACTTTTTGCAATCCGCGATGGTGGGGTTAGAAAGTCCGGTAACGTCACCAGTCAACACTCGTCAGAATGACTAGACGTGAACACCATATAGTGGCGTAGTGGATTCATATCGATATTGTGCCAATATTTACGTACTATTGGATCAATATTGTTCCAATATTGGATCCAATTATCACAGCGAATCTGCCGATTTCAGCCCAGTTCAATCGATAAGTGTACGTATAGTGAACAAAACTGCAGTAATAAGAGTGGTAGTCTGGATGGTAAACGGTCTTTACTGAAGCTACCTGCACGAAACAACAAAGCAATACCTATCAAACGTTCTTTTTGAATTCAGCGAATATGAGCAGTGACTATACAAAAACCTAATAAATATATACTGTTAGGAAAATGAATACAGTACGCCACTGCATTGGTTATCGCACGCTCGACGAATCGGTGATGTGATGGCGAGTTTCCGAAAGTTCGACGGTTTTCTAGAAGGTCACCACTGATAATTTTCTGGAATTAATGATCTCTCTATATACAGTTCAGGTCATTCATTCAAGGTGTATTCGGAAACGTGTCTTGAACGGAATAATTTTGTCAAAAAGAAATATCATGTCGTTTTTTGTTAAGTATAAATAAACGGACAATAATTAGTTGGGTATTTTAACAGTCACGAACCCCAGATTCGTAACATGAGGAAAGGAGGAAGAATGATGGCAGAGAGAAAAACAAGAAGAGGAGGAAATTCAAAAGAGAACAAGAGGAGGAGAAACGTGGACAAAAGGAAGAGGAACGTGAACAAAAGGAAGAGGAACGTCGACAAGAGGAAGAAAAACGTCGACAAGGGGAAGAGGAACGGTTGCAATGAATTTTCCGGATAATTCTGGAACAACCAAATAATGAACGAGAACAACAGAAAGCATTTCTCATACAGATTATCCAGAAAACCGATGGCCAAATCGTGGGCTTGAAGGAAAATGTTCCTAATATTGGGGCCGAAATCAACACAGTCTAGGAAACGATGGAAGATATGGGCAGTAAGATACAAAAAGGCAGTCTAAGGCAAACCAAAGGAAGAAGTATGGGCGGTGAATGATAAAACAATGCGGCAATTGGCAGAAAATGACGTTTCACTGAAGATTCAATACCCTCGCGACAGGCTTGCCACATCAAACAATTCAGCGAAACCATCGACTTTTGACGTGCAGTCAGTCGCCTTGGTCCCTATATCGTAAATAGTTTGAAGCTGCGGTAACGTCCAATGGATTGACGATGACAAAAAGCATACTGCACAAGTGGCTTTGAAGAGACCTGCTTTGGCAATGTTACGGATCATACGCAAGTATGGCATGATTGCTGCTCTGGAATTGAGCAGTTGTACCGGACACAGTTAGAGACACGAGTGCAGAAATCTGGTGAAAGTCTGCGGGATTTTAAAGCAGACATGTGGAGACTTACCCATCTTGCCTAACCAGATGCTCCAGAAGATTTCAAAAAGCAGTTGGCGGTGCAAATATCTATTGATGGATTGAGAATGTTGACATCAAAGGACCCTGATGTTAACATACTTTTAAAATGCATGAAGCTTTGGTCTGAAGTGAAACGGCTTTCAACACCTCAATACCAAGAGTGAGAGCGGTATCATTGAAGATATACTTCAAAGAGAGAACAGTATAACAGATGATCAGAGCACTATAACCAATCAAGAGAAAACTGTTTCGTGGTAGGAGCAGACATTTCAAGAGAGACTCACCTACGAGAACAGGATCATCTAGAGAATACTCGGATAATGACCAAAATCTCAAATATACTCACATAATGGAAAGAACTTTCGTGGCAGACATAGAAGACGAGTTCGTTCTTGGGATGGATTCCTGAGTGACATGGATTATCTTTCAATGCTGAGCAGAAAACCATGAGATTTGGCATGAAAGATTTGATTTGATACCAGTCCGAAGAAGGCGATTTGTGAAGCTACAGATAGCCAAAAACTGGTTCATCTAAGGAGATCATTAAGGCTCGATTAGGAGAAGATTATGGGTGCTGCGTTGGAATAGTAAAGCCCCCAACAAATTATCACATGCACCACCTCTCATTAAGACAAAACCAGATCCCTGTCAGAATTGCTTTGTATATTTTTCTGATGGAATAACAGTCTGGAAAGAAGACATTAAGAGTATGCGAGACAGCTGAGTAGGTAGCAGTTTGCAAAAAGAGTGTATATCTTGGATAAAAGAGGCAGGCCTGATGACATACAAAAAGGTGTCACCGAAGGAATACGAAGCCGACATGAAATTCATTTTTAAGGAAAGTGGCGTATTTGAGTGAGCAGGCAAAAAATACTGATCGAACCCATACAATTCGACATTCACCAAAAGGTTTACCATTTACCAAACAACAAGACGTGGGAAAGCTTGTCGAGGAAATTACCGAAGATAACGTAATCGAATAATCATCGAATCTATGGTCTGCCCCGATGGTACTGGTTTCCAAGAAGAATGGATCTACAAGATTCTATGAATATATGAAAGTTAATGACATCACGATGGTCATCTACCCTCTATGCCGAATCGACGACAATGACCACATTAGCAGGTTCACAGTGGATTTCAACTCTGGACTTAAAGAGCAGATAATGGCAAGTAGGCACACATGAAGATGATAAGGAAAATACTTCGTTCACTACTGGTAGCGGACTGTACGGTTTACTTTTATGCCTTTTGGTAACTGTAATGCTCCGGCGAACTTCGGGAGATTGTTAGAGGTGATGTTGCATGAACACACTTGACGTGGTAATGGGAAGATATTTCGAGTAGCATCTTGCCAACCTGCGTGAGTTTTCAGACATTCAAGGAGTGCCAAGCTCAGTAATAAGCTTTCTAGGCCTGTATACTTATCCCCGCCATTTGGGAGGATTGGAAAATATGCGCTGCAACCATAACTTGACAGGAGATCGGATCGATTTCCAGTGGCAATCGAAGTGATGAAGCTTTCCGCAAGTTAAAGGCAGCAAGTCTAATCTTTGCATACCCCCAACAAAAGGATGTTCATACTGGACACAGTCGCGAGCAAGCAGTTTATCACAGGTTAAGATGGCCAGGAGAAAGTCACCGAGTACTACAGCTCGGGTGATATCTGAGCCCGGAAGGAATTACTGTGTCTCCAGGAAATAATTTCTAGCGATATTCAAGGCTGTAGATCACTTCCTCAAATATCCATATGGAGTGGTTTTTCATCAAGGCAGATCATGCGGCCCTGAAGTGGCTACTGGAGATGAAAAGCTCAGGACAAACAGCTAGACGGATAGAAAAGCTAAACCAGTATCCTTGTAGAGAATCATGTAAGCGTATTCTTGAAGAGAATCCTGTAAGCGTTGTCAGCGTATAGAATGCCAGGAAGGAGTCGCTGATATCAGACGAACGAGACTGTTGAGTAAAGACGAATGAAGAGGATAGTGAAGTCTTGAAAGAAATTCATGGGGGAAAATCAGGAGGACATTTGGTTCAAAGACTTTGGACAAGTTCTACGAATTCAATGTCGAGATGATGTAGAAAGCTGGTGCAGAATATTTCCAGGGCGGGGAGCTACTGAAGATTCCAAAACAAGGTCTAGGGAAGAAATGAAACGTTGGTGTTCCATTAGAGCAGATTTCCATTGATGTAGCTGGATCATTTTCTGTGACGGACGATGGCAAAAAATACATCCTTGTTGCCATTGACTATTTCAGTAAATGGATGGAAGCCCATGCCAGTCCAGACCAGGAAGCATTCACAAGAGCAAGGTCATTCCTACCAAGGAAGGAATTCTGAGTTGAAGTCATTCGTGGAAGTTTGTGAACTGATGGATATCAGCAAGACCAGAAGTACTGCGCTCTACCCCCAGTCAGATGGCACGTTTGAAAGATTCAACAGAACTATGGAAGAACATCTTTCCCAGGTTGTGGAAAGACATCAAAAGAATTGGGATAGATACCTTCCACTATTTCTGATGGCATACAGAGCAGCTGCCCATGATTTAGCCAAGCTTACCCCTGATAGCATTATAGTTCTTCGATCACCCTGTGATCAGGTGTTTGGATCCACGAAAGAGTTTGAAAGAGGTTGATATTGGCAAGTGATAGGATGAAAGCTCGCTATGATTCGAAAGCTAATTCGGGAGGATTTAAAGAAGGTGGCCAGGGTTTGCTCTTTGATCAACGACGTGGTAACAGATTCCAACGCAGCCCTAGGACTTATATAAGATGAAAATTGTTCATCTGGAAGGAATGAAGCCCTATCATGGTGAACCGATGATCAGAATTAGAGACGATGGCAGTGTTACGAAAATAATACGTTACTCCACTGCATTTGTTATCGGACGTTTGAAGAACCGGAGACGTAATCGCGGGTTTTCCGAAAGTTCCATGGATTTCTGATGGGTCATAGATAATTTTTCGGTATTAATGATCTCTATATTATGCATCGCACGCGTGCGAGAGACTGTATAGTACAGGTCATTCATTCAAGGTGTATTCGTAAACGTGTCTCAAGCTAAATAATTAGTACAGTGAAATTCGTGGTAAATTTTGGACCGATACATTCAATTTCAGAGTGAATTATTGACGGACAATGATAAGTTGAGTATTTTAATAGACACGAATCCCAGATTAGTATTAATAAGTATAGCCTAGTACGATTCTCTGCGAATATAAACAGTAAACCCTGAAAACTTGCGAAAAAAAACGATCCTAAAATAAAATGATTGAGTATGTGATAGAAACAATCGTTAATATTAACACTGAATTAATCTAGAACGTTTGAAGAAAAAAGTTCAATGACGCTTAAGGTGCAAGGAAAGTACAAAAACTGCATCTTATCGGACGGATGAAAGTTGAAAATGCACAAAAAGTGCTTCAGTAATAATTGAACCATTTGTATTTCAATAAACTTGTAAAATGAAATTGTCTGTAGTTTCTTGGATGTAGCCATATTGAGCCAGATACGATTCGAACAACTGACAATATTTCCAAAAATGAATAAGCATATACCTCTGTCGTTCGAGGGATACTGAGCTTAGTTTCTGGGCATTTATAGCTGGTTTATAAATCATCTAATAACAAGCCCAATTACTAAAAACTAGGAAATACTAGAAAAACCTATTTTTTTATAAGAAATGGTGTTCTGTTTCTGCTATTCTTAGTTCAGTTCTTAGTGGAGAAACTATTGAGACATACAAATCATACAATCCGAATCTGGAAATTGTTCAAATATATTGGAAAGACATGTGTAATACTAGTTCAAAAAATATTATAAATAGGCGCACACGCACCTTCTTTTAATAAAACCTTTTTACAGGATTATCTTCAGTATGTAGTACTGATCATATAAATGCATGTAGCATGGGGCAACTTAGCTCCATATTTTTAATGAAATTATTCAAA
Organism: Gonioctena quinquepunctata; assembly: GCA_018342105.1. NCBI lineage: Eukaryota > Metazoa > Arthropoda > Insecta > Coleoptera > Chrysomelidae > Gonioctena > Gonioctena quinquepunctata. The sequence goes on along the minus strand of JAFIRS010002067.1, from coordinate 250,596 downwards.
CAATTGTAAAAAATGTTTTTTCGAACGGGAAAATTTTTGTATTCTCGACTAACTACAAACATGAAATATCTCCCAAATTTTAGCGAATAATGAATATTTCAATGTTTAAATAATTATGATTCTAGTTACTTTTGGGGCAAAAAAAATTATTCACAAAACATTTTATACATCGAAGTATACCTAATTAAATGGAAAGCGAAAATATGAGATTTTGTTTTAAAAACTTTTTGTATTCTTTATTATGCACGCTCACTACATCAAAGTATCGCTGTATCTCTCTCTCTCTCTCTCTCCCTCTCTGACTCACACGCCATATCGACAATACTCCATCATCATGAATGTTTATTTCATGTATATCTTGGAATATAAAGTTCATGAAAATCAGAAAGAGAGATGTCAATACTATTAGAGTAAGATCCCAGAGCTGGCAAACAAACGTCATTTTAGCAAAGCTGAAATTTTGAGTATGAATGTAGTTAAGAACGTATGCGTACTTGCTAGCTTGAAAGCGGGGCCATTTTACAGGTAGCAGGTACAAAAGGTACATAAAAACCTTACTCACTTACGTTGAAGTACGGTATTATTTTGACACTCAATATAGCGAGATAGCCGAGCGGTCTTAGGCGCCAGATATAAAAAGATTTGAGCTCTGGATCTCGAAACGGAGCGTGGTTTCAAACCCCACCATATGACGGTTTTTTAAATTTTTTCCTTCGAAATAGAGAAATGATTTTTTTGGGACGAATATTCAAATAAAAAAAATCAAAACAAATCATTTATCAATTTCGAAGGGAAAAAATGAAAAAAAAACTTCAAGTGGTTAGGTTTGAACCCACGCTTCCTTTCGAGATCCAGAGCTTAAATCTCTTAAATCTGGCGCCTTAGACCCCTCGGCCAATGTAATGTAAATGTTAAAAGTATTACTATATTTTATCGTAGGTGAAAGTTTGTATGTACCTTCCTTCTACCTGCAAAAGGGTACCGCTTTCAGGCTAGCAAGTACGCATACGTTCTCAACTACATATCACACTATGCATACTAAAAAATTCAGATTTGCTAAAATGACGTAGGTTTGCCGGCTCTGGGATCTTGAACTTTATGAGTAAGTGCGCATGATAAAGAATATAAAAAATTATAATAATAGAAATTGTCACATTTTTGCTCACGGATTTGATTAGGTATACTTCAATTAATTTAAAAAAATATCGGAGTGTATTTTTGACTAATTTTTGATGGCTCAAAAGTGACTAAAATGATGACTATTTGAACATAAAAAAATTCATATCTCGAAAAATTTTGAATTTATTGCAAAAACAAGGAGGCATCATGTTATGCTTGTATTAAGTTGAAAAATGCGTAAAAAAACTATTTTCTACAATTTTTCGAATAATTTCGTTTTTAACAATAAGGCAGCAAGTTGCCCCATGGCAACATGTAGTCTGGTTCACAAGGGCTATTTCGTCCCGTTGGAGAAGGCCTCCACGTAAAATTAGACCAATAGGTCATTGGATGCCGGAATTTTATCTAGATATGATTTACGCTTTGTCCCATGTCTCGCAAACAAATAGTTTGAAACTTATAAACAATTTAGTTATAAAAAAAAGTGCGCTCGATCTTTTGCAAATATCTCTGAAACTATTGGAAATTGTAGGAAGATCCAAAGAGAGCAGGGAATTTCCTGAAAAAAGTCAGACCTCCCGGAACTGTAGCATCAAATAACCAATTTTTTCAAGTTGGAAGTAAACAAAAAGACCTCTATAATTTTTTTATTTTTTTTTGAGCTATCCTTTAAAGGTTTTAGAAAAGATCCTCGGTGAAAAATTTGAAAAAATTAATTTTCCATTTTTTATTAACAATTGAAGATGCTGAAAAAGTATTAACATAAATGAAACATTGAAAATTTTGTTTTTCAAATATCCCGATTGATTTGATTTTTATTGTTAAAAGCTATGCTTTTTATTTTTATTTTTTACAATTGTTTAGGAAATAGTTATGAACAAATACATTGTTTATGAGATAGTTAAAAAAATTTAGGTACAATTTTTTTGCAACTAAGTATAAATATCAAGGAACCGTTTTTATTAAAACATCATTTCTATTATTCTTTCTTATTCTGAAGAGAATTATTTTAATTTTTTTTTTTAAAAAAAAAAAAAAAATGACCATGTGTTTTTTTAGTTTAATAAAACATTTCTATTATTTATTTCATTTAAAAAGTATCATGCTTTCAACTGTATATTTTTTCCTTGTTTCTTATCATTATAATTATTATAACTTATAAACTATTGCAGATACGACGAGAACACTTAAAGTCTAAAAAAAACAAATTACTTTTATTTCAAGCTCTCTCTCTTTTTTTTTTTTTTTAATTTTAATGAAAAAATTTTTTTTTTTTTTCTAGGATCTTTTCTGAAGCCCTTAAAGAAAAGCTCAAAAAAAGTTTCTGGCTTCCGGTTTAGAAATTACTCATGTATTTGTGTATTAGAATTTTTTTAATAATTGTAATGAAAAAAAAAATAAAAATTCTATATGGCTTTCAACAATAAAAAACAAACCGATCGGGATATTTGAAAAAAAAATTCAATGTTTTATTTATGTTTATATTTTTCAGCATCTTCAATTGTTAATAAAAAAATTTTATTTTTATTTTTCTAGATTTTTCTGAAGCCTTAAAGAAAAGCTAAAAAAAGTTTCTGGCTTCCGGTTTAGAAATTATCGAGTGTTTTGTTTACTTTCAACTGGAAAAATTTGTTACCCGTTTTTCACCCCTATTTTCACCGCTCAATTAAAATTATAAATATTGGTGCTACAGTTCCAGACTTTTTTTTGAGAAATTTCCTGCTTTCTTTGGATCTTTTTTCAGATTTCCGATATCTGCAATAGTTTTCGAGATATTTGCAAAAAATCGAGCCCTCTTTTTTTAACTAAATTGTTTATAACTTTTAAACTATTTGTTTGCGAGATATGGGACAAAGCGTAAATCATATCTAGATAAAATTCCAATGACACCTTAGTCATAATTTTACGTGGAGGCCTTCTCCAACGGGGCGAAATAGCACTTGTGAACAAGACTAATGAATTGTATGTATATCAGTACAACAGACTGAAGAAAATCCTGTAAACAAATTTTGGCCGAATGGTTTTTTATACTCATGCGCCTTTACTCCCTAAACTTTCAGTAGAAAAAACAGGGATATATAATTGTGTAGGCGATAATAAAGAAAGCTCATGATATAATGAGGAGACAGAGAAATACTGTTCCAAGGAATTTTCTTTTCAAAGAGTTGCAAAAAATAACTCGGGCAACGTCTCTGATAAATGACTGCAAGTGAGCAGAGGTGAATTCAGGTGATAATTGATTTTGGGTTCTTGAATTCTGCAGTAGAAGCAATCTTATCATTCATTGGTTTCGACAAACAATACACAGTGTAGTTTATCTACTGATGATAACTAAGTTATGGAAATGCGCATATAGATGTGAAGTGAGTAAGTGTGGTGGAGAGGTTACTTGTGCAAATTTTATATCGTTCATATTCGATGATATATGAAATAGAACTAAAACACAATAATTTCCAACATAATATGATTAAAATAACTTTATTTTTTGAATGAATTTAAATTACGAATAAAACAGATATATTTACATTGATTTTTCTCAAGTGCGCCATAGGGATGATTCGGCTTTTTGAATTAAATATTTTGGTAAATATTACATTCCTGTGCGTCCATCATACAGAGGTTTTCTGATAACCGTCACCTGTTGAGATAACATGTTGTCACTCTTATGTCTACTGACTTTCACAGGATGATTGTGTTCTCCAATGACTTCAACCAATCGACCACTTGTAATGAGCTTAGTTTTACAGCGATTATTGTTGGAATAGTAATACTGGCTACATCTCCAAACTGTTTTCCCGACTTTTCTTTCGCTGCAAAGGAAATCTTGACAATCGACCACCAGTTTTGGTTTCTTCGTTCCCATTTGAAAATACACGATTTCTAAAAATGTTAAATATATCAATATTGATCAATGATACACCTCTATACACAATAACAATAAAAGCCAAACATGAAACAAAAATTTTATTCAAAATTTCCATGAGATACATATAATCTTCATAAGAAATGAACTTGCTCCATTGATCAAATTTCTTCCCAGAAAAACCTCATATTGAACATCGGATTTGTGGGTTCAATATATCAATAAATAAATAAAAATATATATATAATATATATATATATATATATATTTGAATATATGAAAAAACTTTCGAAAAATCATTGTTCCACCGAAAGTCTGATCTATGAAGCATAAAACACATTTGAATATTATTTTCTGATGATAGAGTCTCGGAAATTACCAGAAAATAATAAAGTTATTTTCATGAAAAGTGTAAAGTACAACAATAAATGTATGTCTACATTTGTTGTTTGTTAATTCTTTTATATATAATTAACGATTTATTGAGAAAAAAATGGAATACATTTCATAAATGAAGTGCAGTTTATAGTGAATAGAAGTTTAATTCGTTTTTTCATATAAAAAATTATAACAAAATTACAATAGTATATGCATCAAATCCCCCATCAAGTTTTATTTATTTTTCCAAAGAAAGAATCCTAACGAAGTTACAATAGAATATAGACCAAATCTACCCACATTTTTATGTGGGACACTAAATACACCTCCAAAAATCCTCTATATTGAGGTTGAGACTAGCAGGTGTAGACACTCTTGTTTGTGAAAGAATAATATTTTTGGGTGTACAAATTTATCTTTATTCCATAAGCTTAGTTAAACTGAGCGCTTTCGGCTGTTAGCCATCATCCGAGCTTTTTCCTAAAAACGTTAAAATCAAAATAGGAATCAATTAGATTCATACCATTAATGTTTGTTTGAAGGTTGTAGACGATGTGGTCTATATATCGTTGACGTCTCTTAAAATACGTTGAAGCTGTACTGCATCTCTTCAGGTGAATACGTATTCACCGAAGACAATTCATCAGCATTCAAACGTCAACTTAACATTAAGACTGGACGCGAAACGTGTAACATACCATTAAATTAGGGTGAGATTCCATCTCTTAAGATATACAAAAACATTGTTGACAATAAACTGGTGTTGAATATAAAATAAGTACAGATAAATAAGTCACATACTTCCAAGAACAACTTTTTTATTTTTTTATTGCCATGGGTTTCATGTGAAACATTAGCAACGTCAGATACAGGAGGTTAAGAGTACACATATATACATATACACACATACACACACACACACATAAATAAGTACTTGAAATTATTTGCATAAAAATAAAGTTTAGATGAAAATGTATAGATAAAACAGCTTAAGGATACATCATACGTTACTGAATGATAAAAAAATATACGTATACTCATACATTACCATTTCACATTTTGAAGGCTAATGAATACCATGCATTTCAGGAAATATTCTTTCAGAGTTCGTTTAAATATACTCATAGTCTGATTTCTTTGAATGTGGAGGCAATGCATTATATATTTTTATATAGTTACAGCACGGAAAAAAAGTGTTTTCTGGGACTCGCAGATGTTTACCTCCTCTGGTTATCATATTGCAGTTATGGTGATTGTTTGCAGGAAAAGTTTGCAAATTTTTCCTAGCAAAAATTGCAATGTTATATATGAAGGCAAATGAACAGTCATAATTCCTAATTTGAGGAACGATTGTCTGCAAGAGGTGACATTTTTTGGTTAAGCATAGTTCTCATTATTTTTTTCTGTATATGAATATATCCTTAGATGTTGTTGCATGATACAAAAAAATAACGCTATAAGCAATCACAGAATGTACATAAGCAAAATAAAACATTTTAATATTGTGAATACTCATATGATCCCTGAGGTATCTTATAACACAACAAGCTGACGATAATTTACTCAGTTTCACTTCTTTATCTATCATCACCCCCAAAAATGTGGAGAAATTTTTCCAGAGACTAACATGGAACAGTCATTTTAAAAATATTCCAAGGCTATAGCGGCAACCTGGACATGCCGCAGAGTTTTTGGCAAGATATGGGGTTTGAAGCCGAAAATTATAACAAACGATTATCAAACCAATGGTTACCTATGCCTCATTAGTATGGCGGCCAAAAACCCAACAGAACTCGGCATAAATCAAGCTGCAGAAATTGCAGCGGTTAGCCTGTCTGGGAATCACAGGAGCAATATTCACGTGCCCCACTGCAGCACTAGAGGTAATGCTGAATCTTCCGCCACTACACTTGTGTAGTGAAAGAAGCGACAAAAAGTGCCTTCAGACTGCACCAGGCATCAAACTTAAAGGCTGGAAATCTGATTGGAAATCTGAAGATTCTGGAAAATATTCCCCTAGAATTCAGATACAAGCCATCAGATATTATGCCAGCTGAGTGAATTAAGAAGTGGTTATAAATAACCACCATATATTCAGAACGAACGTGCCTCAACTAGGGGATAAGGAATGCATCAGTATGGTATACTTACGGTTCTAAAATGGACGAAAGGGCTCTAGTGGGCGTTATGGGTTCTAGTTTTAGGCTCTCAAAATCCCTAGGCAGAGCCCTAACAATTTTTCAAGCCATGCTATAGAAATTTGCGCCCAAGAATGCTTCGAAGGAGGGCAAAGATCTATATCATATCAGACAGCCAAGCAGCACTAAAAGCTCTAGAGTCTAGAATGTCTTGGGACTGCAAATAACGCTCCCTAAGACAATGAACAATCAGGTTATTCTGGGTGCCAGGTCACAAGGGAATCAAAGGCAATGAAGAAGCCTTGCCAAGAAAGGCGTAAACACTCAATTTTCTGGCCCTTCTGTGGTCTTTCCAAATCTCACATCAACGAAGAGTTTCGGCGCTGGGAAGCTAACCAAATCAAAACCCACTGGAATAAGGTTCCAGGGCAAAGACAAGCGAAAAGGCTTCTGAGCCCATCGCCAAAGAGAGCTGAACAGCTTCTCGATTTGGACAAGGAAGACTTGAAACTGGTAACGGGACGACTGCTCACCGGACATCGTCCTCTGAGCTATCACCTCAAAAAAATAGATAGATCAGACAGTGAACTGCGCAAAAGGCTGGAATTCCTCGAAGGGGTTTCACTAACGCCCTCAGACACAGGAACTTAGCTCCTAGGAAACTGATACGCTTCGCAAGGAGTCTCGGAATCCTGGGTCTTGACTAGATGAAGAGTAATGTACAAAAGACCTTACAGGTCGAGGTACGGAGAGGCTGAAGAGCCATATCGAACCCCCTACAATCTACAATGTGTAACAACCGGTAGTTGTTATTATATTATTGTGTTTTATATGTTAAAGCTGAAACTTTCCAACGAATTACGGAAACTATGAACGCGCCTCGTAACATACTCGTTATTAAAACAATAGTCAGATCGTTGCAATTATATTCATAAGCAAACCTGAGAGTAGGCAACCTGTAATGAAATTATTGTTTGAATGTACAGAACATAACAGTTACGAACGACGGAAATATGCAACAGGACATTGCTTCTAGCCAGATATATGACCTATCGGATGGATTAGGTGACGAAAACCCAGTGCCAATTGTGATTTTGAGGAAAGTAACCTCAAATAATAAAATTCTGACCACTTTCGGTGGGCAGGTTGGTGCAGCGTGCGACCACTCGCAAGGGTGGTGGCTGCCAAATATATTTTCTTTTTTCCACTCGTTGGGCAGAAGTAAATATCTATTCTTCTAACATCTTAGAATACCGCCTTTGGTCAGTTTTATAACTGGTGACATAGGCCAAACAGTTTTTTTTTAATTAGTTTATTCTTGAAACACTGAAATAAAGACAGCCCATAATCAATTGGCCTGTTCTACAAATGTATTTAATTGATTCACATTCACATTTTGTTTTTACCACTTTTAGAAAAAGCTTTGATGAACAGCCGAAAGCGCTCAGTTCAAGTAACCTTCTGAAATAAACATTTATACATCCAAAAATCCATGTTTTCCAACCTTCCTCAATCCTCTATATTTCCGTAATAGCAATTTTGCAAAAAATGCATGACCGCTTCGTTAAAATAATCGTATTAGATATTTTATAGGGACTTATAGAAACCAAAGAATGTAAAATAAAAAACTGTTTCTCTTCCATGGTATTTCTTTAAACTCAACTGGAAGCGACTTGAAAATTAAAAAAAATTAAAAACTCACAAGATTATATTTTTCTAATATGTTTCCCTGAGAACAGTCGGAAAGGAGAAAAATATTTTTCTCTGAAATTCATTCCTAAAAAAGTTTTAAAACTTCAGTAGAGAGAGGAGTACTTTCAAATGATATTTAGTCTGATTTTGCAACCTTTTTTTCTGAACGAAAGATGTTGAAAATCAGGATTTAATGATTATTAGATGAAAAAAATTGCAAAAGTTCTTTCGAAGTTTTGGAAAATAGCAATTTACATCCTCTGATAAATTTGCAACCATTCAACAAAAAAAAATTTACAATTATGAAAATAAATCAAACTAAAAAATAACTAAAATAATGTTCTTGGGAACAGTTTTAATTTGCAACCTCTTGCGTCAAACAAAAACTGTCTTTTCATGAATTATTTTTTTTTCTTGAAATAAGTATCGGAATCATTACAAAAGTTTCAAATAATGGTTGCAAGTGAAGATGTCCTAACGCACAATGTTTGCAATAATTTGCAACCTCGTCTGCAACACGGAAATTGGGGTAAAATTGAAAAAAAATATTTTCAAAAAAAGCAAAAGTTCTGAAAATCGGGCAAACAACTCATTTTACCAATTGGTGGCAGTATAATGATTTGCAAACTATGTTACAATGCAGAACATTATGAATTAAAAAAATATTTATTTTTGCAACACCTGTGTTATCTATATAAAAAAGATTTTTATATACCTAATAAATGACATTCATTGTGTGACCAAGTTAACTATCGACCAAGAAGAAGCTCGTCAACGGTAGGTGAAATCAATCAATGTTAAAAGCTAATGTTTTCGATAAGAATTCATAACATCACAATTTGGAATTTGCATAAAAATCCCTCAGAGTACGTTTGATGGAGGATCGAGAATCTCTCGACACGTTTTCATAATTTTCTTGATTCATTGAAAAATGGGAGAAATATTGAGATTTAAAAAACTCCGATGTCATACAATTGTACATCAGTACGATTAAACTACAACTGTGTTACGTCACAGTGTTTTCCCTCTTTATTTTCAAATTTTTTTATATATCAAGAAAATGATTCTTACTTGTAGATTACATTTGAGTCTATTCGGATTCAATGGAATTTTTCATGCGAAACCAAAATTGGAGTAAGAAAGTCAAGTGGAAAGGTAAATTATAATTTTATTCAATTCAAGAAATACATATAGTCCATCAAATATCAATTGCAGAAGCTGTTTCTATAGGGAGCAAATAAAAACTCACTTCGCTAACACGAGCGTATATGCGAAGAAACGGAACGAAAAATAATCTGTACTACTTGTATACAGTCTCCGTCGGCACAAAGAGCCCACTGGTCAACGTGGACTTGAGTGACTGCTGTCTGTTCTACAACCGATTCGTCTGGGCCAATCAAGTCGGACATCAATGCTTGCAGGTGTGTCTATACGATGGGAGGTCATAAATCACGCGTTATATTTGTGTTTTAATAGCTCTGAAAGATTAAAAACCAGTAGCGTCTGTGGTCTTGGTGTGTGCCGATCGAAATACGTTTTAGGATATTAAAATATCTGAATAAAATTAGTTATCTTCGCCACTGCTGCTCGCAGGATTTTGCCGCAAGACTTTTTTATGCTTCTGCAATTGATATTGGGAAAACTACACCTGTAAAAATTTAATTTGAGATGTAATATCGATCTCACAAATGTTCATTTTTCAGCAACGTTTCTGTTTGATGATGATAATCATGTACATGCGAGATTTCCAATCGATAACGTTTTGATATCTTTACTTCCATAGAGCATCGATTATTCATTTCAAAATCTCTTCGATTGCTATAAAGTCATGTTGTGACAAGTGAAAATTTATATGAATAATATTATATGCCTTTCTAATGCGATAAAAATTAATGTCTTCCAATCGTTTTTTAGCAGAATATGCACAAAAACACTAGAAAAAAAAATGTGTACTCTTTTGATTGTTGCATTCGAAAATGTTAGATTTAATTTTTTTCGCTGAATAATCGAAAACAATAATTGCTTCTGAAATTGATAATTAGGTTCACATTTTGTAGTGGTTAACTACGTAACCGTATCATTCTTCGGATGCAATTTCAATCAACCAGTACAGAATATAACAGATATACGCGATGGATAATCAAGTATTTAACTGGACCACTGCAGACATATGTCGGTCCAATATATTTCTTAAGGCTCCTCTACACCATAGGCCATGATAGACGATCACAGAATGGGCCATGATTGCCACGATCATTAAATATCATTGATCTAATGTCTCCGATCATGGGCAATTTCAGGCGATTATGCCCTCTACACGTTCGTGAACGCCTGTTTTCGTCCATCATGGCCGATGGTGTAGAGCTGCTTCATGTGAAATATTAGTCGTAATTATAACTGCAATTTGCAGAACTTTTGCAATTATTTCAGCAGTTGTAAAGTTGCAAAGTTACATATCCACTGAGACTGATATTCTCTTTATTTGCAACCACAATAAAAAACTTTTGTAATTATTTCAATGCTTGTGTGTATTGGAAATGAGAGCGTCTATAAAAAAGTTTAATAAATAAATGATGCGTTTTTCAGAAATGGTTGCAAATGTACGTGAATGTTAAACTTTTTTCCGTTCACTTATCCGATTTGCAAAACTTTTGTTATTTTTTTAAACAAATTACAATGAAAAACTTAAAACAAATGACAAAAACAAGGTTCCGTAACTTGCATGTTGTGAAACATTATTCTATCTGTATGCCTAGTTTGCAGAACTTTTGCAATTTTCACTGCAAAAATAAAGCATTAAAACATTATTTTTTTTTCAATTAAAACAATGTTCCGTTCACTAGACTTCTGCAAAATTTTATAGTTTGTTTTCATTAATGCACATATCATTGAAGTTTGAAAACTGGCCTACCAGAACATAAAATAAATGAAAGTCTGTATTTAGCGACTAAATCATGTGCGATATTTCCTTTTCTTTTTTATATTTGACAAGTGACTCGAACTGAAAGGCCATGAACAGCGATCCTACCAATCTCCAACCCGTTGTAAATGACTCCAAAAGACAAAAATGGGTCAGTCTTCGTATGTAATGTTGATAATTTGTGATTTCATATTATTTTTCCAACTTCTAGATTTGGGTTCGTGGATATGTTTTCCACGTACAACTACTGTGTTTCCCCCGGTGATAACTTTAACTTTGCATCTGACATCTGTTTTGGGGTGAAAATATTGATTGCACACCCAGGTAGTTTTTCCAAAGTCATTCTTCCCCATGAGGTACTCGTGATTGTTCAGGATGATTTTTGGTTTTTTCTGACCAACATCGAAGTATATTATTCCTAAAAAATAGCTACAAGTAAAACAAGAAACCAATTAGTTACTGATGATGATGCGAAATATCTGAAATGAGTCTCGCTGCACAGTATTAGATATAGCTAATTTAGCGGGACAATTAAACAACTATCGTATTTGACTGAATTGTTATCTATTGCTTTTTTATGGTAATTGAAGAATAAAATACAGAAATAAAGAATAATCTATTCATTTACTCATTTAATAAAATCATATTAAGTTTTTAACAAAGATAAAACGTCCTTAATGTAATTTGTGTAATATCCAGATTTTTTGCAAGTACCTATAGCCTTCTCTTACTTTCTTCATTTCTTTGTTTTTTGTCTGTAATGCTTCCTCAGACATTTGACCTGAAGCCAATATACAATGATCATCTTTGTCTGCTCCGTGCACTACAATTTTGTGCACTGTCATATGCATTTTATACCAAGAATAAAGCTGTAAATATAATTTTCGTGTATCATGGCAATACTTTCAAATTTGTGGGAATCGATTTCCAGTCCAATCGAAATTGTTCTTAAAATCCCATCGAAGCTGTACAGCAAATCTATGTTCAGTCCAGTTATAGAGGAAGTCCTTTCATAATCGTCAAAGGAGCGTCGCGCTATATTCCTGTCATTGCTTGTTCTGTAAACAACTTTTACCTTGTCTATGATCAAACCAATTAGTTTAAATTTCCTTTTTATTTCTGTCTTTTTATCTCCACGTTTCTTTTTGTTTTGTTGACAATGAACTTTATGTTATGTTTAATTTCAGCTGGGTAGCATATATGGGAAAACATTCCATGAAGCGAATAAAACCATGTAGTGGAGAGATCCCAAATTGATACATATTTGTTGTCTGTTTTCATGTCATTAGCGCCAGCTTTGCAGATAAAGCAGCTCTGTGCACCTTTTGTTTCAGATATTGCGTGACAAATTTTGCCATCGATCATAATCGAAAACGGACGATCGTTAATAGTAAGCATAGTTGGAGTTAGTAGGTCGATTTTTGATGTGATCAATCTACATTCTTCTTTGAATAATATTTCACATTTTTTTTCATAAACGAATTTGATTATCCTACACAGTCTTGGTGTGGATGGTCGTGGATTCAGCCATATAACTTGCCCGTCTTCCGTTATTACTCTAATTGTTACACGATATATAAAAAACAGGAATTTATCAGTTTTCTACGGGTCATCAAACTTTTGTTTATATATTCTGTGGCCAGCTGACCCCTCACACCCCCATTTATATACCATTACAACACAATTTGAGTCATGTCTAAGCGATCAAACACCTCTGGGATAACTTTATAACAAAGGCCGGATGCTGTATGGTCGAGTAATGATTTATTTCTGCAGATATACCAGTAACTTCTACATTCTCGACAGATAACATTTTCTTATCTTAGAAAACTAACTCATAACATGGATCTAGGTTAAATCCCCTCTCACGTGTTTCTTGTGTTTTCATATTGATTTACGGTCATTTTTTTTTTTTTTATGTTCTGGTTCCCACGAAAAGGGATATCCTGTAATGTTCAGAGAACATCGTGGGAACCAAGGGAAAGAAGGTAGGAGTTGGTGTTCTTCTTAAATTTCTGGAGGTTGTATGCCTCGGGGAACACCTCCCTAGGCAATGAGTTCCAAAGCCTCGCTGTTCGTTGGATGAACGAGTCTTTGGAAAGTGATGTTCTGCAGGTCTCCAAAGTGACCACGAAGGGGTGTGATGACTGAACTTGACGGGTTAGTCTCGAAGAGACTGCCAAAGCAGGAACGATTGTTGATATTTCAGAAGAGCATCGCCCATGAAAATATCTATAAAATAGAGACAAATCGCCAACTTTTCTACGGTGTTCCAGACAAGTAAGCGAGTTTGTAAGCGAGGCATCACCGACGAGACGAATTGCCCTTTTTTGGACAGAATCCAATAGCCTCAGGATATGTTTAGGTGCCGCGCTCCAAATATGGGAACAGTATTCCAGGACAGGTCGGATCTGTGCCTTATAGATCATAAGCAGCTGAGTAGGGGTGAAATAGCTCTTGGCACGAAACAAAAAACCAAGTTTTTGGGATGCACTTTTGGCAATGGACCTCACGTGATTTTCCCAGGAAAGGTTATTGCTGATAGTAATACCAATCATCGACATGGATGACTTCAGTGGTATGGTTACTCCTGACAAAGTTATGTTAGGCACAGTGAGATCGGCTTTTTTAGAGAAAAGACATGCTTGTGTTTTGTTTGCATTGAATTCTACCAAGTTATCAGATCCCCACTCGAGAATTGTTGCTAAGTCCATATTTATATTATCAACATTTCTTCCTCGTTCATTTCTGGTTTCACGGGCTGATATAGGGGCCCTGGAAGAGAAAGCGGTATGGAGGGTACTATCATCGGCAAAGCTGTGTACTGGACATGAAGTTGCTTTTAACAGGTCGTTGATGTGAAGTAGAAATAGTGTTGGTGCGAGAATAGATCCTTGCGGAACACCAGCATTTATGAGTAGAGTGTCAGGATGAAACTCCATCGACCACTACATGGAGAGACCTGTTTGAGAGAAAACTAGCAAGCAGAGAACACAGCTGAGGGGGCAAGCCATAAGACGGAAGCTTGGCGAGGAGACCCTGGTGCCAAACTCGATCGAACGCCTTGGAGATATCTAATGCCACAGCTAAAGTTTCTCCATACTTTTCAATAGATAGCTGCCATATATGTGAGACGTAAGCGAGCAGGTCACCAGTTGATCTCTGATGGCGGAAGCCATATTGCCTATCGTTGACAATTCCTGAGTCTTCCAGATATTTCATGAGCTCGATGTTGATGGCTTTTTCCATGACCTTTGAAATAATAGATAGCAGTGCGATAGGTCTGTAGTTGCTAGGTAGGGCCTTTTTGCCTTTTTTAGGGACTGGCTGTACTCTTGCAATTTTCCAATTGGACGGAAATACCCCAAATTGTAAGAGTGGTTGAACAACTTGCAAAGAACAGGTGTTAGTTCGGGGGCACATTTCTTGAGAACAATCGGCGGAATTCCGTCAGATCCACAGGCTTTGTTGGTGTTGAGACCCAGCAAAATCTTTCTGATAGTACGTTGGCGAAAGGTGATCTCGGGCATGTGACTGTCAATAGGTGTAATGTTCGGGGGTTGTTTTCCCGATGAATCCAGAGTGGAATTTCCAGCAAATAAAGAGTGCTAACGGTTCTTCAGGCTTATATGGTCTTTGTTCTAATGGTGGCAGTTCTATTTTTTTCAACTCTGAAACACTTTTCGGCAACGATGTTACAATTTTTCGAATTAATTTTGCGCCGTCGCTGTTGCCACTAGCCCTTACTTTTGCCGCGGCCGCAGAAGACAATTCCTCACTGCTAAATCTTTCAAATGGAACTTCAACCTTTCTGAGTTTCGTTTCAGAAGAACTGCCACAAAAACTTTTTTGAGGCTGACCTATTGATGTATCACATTTTCTATTAGATACGATTCCAAAATTTATCTCTTCGTAAATCCACCCTTTATGATTTTATAAAATTATCATATCTCCGACCTTTTTCCTTTTTCTGCCTCTACCACACATTTTATTTTTACTAAATCCCGGTTAGTAAAGTTTGTTATCCCTAATTACTGTTGCACGAACTCAATCAAACATGCTGAACGATATGTGGGCTTCGTAGAATATGTCAAAAAGCTCTTCTCTGATTATTTGCTGATCTGTAAAAACAAATACATTAATAATCAAACTCTGTACTCTAACCACATATCAACTGCATAGTACAATAATTAAAGTAACGTTTAAAATAGCTTTGAAATCCTGACTACACCTTGCAGTATAACTTTTTTAATTAGAAACTGGTATTTTAACAGTAACTTACTGTACTATAGTTTAAAGGGGCTAATTGGTTTAATATTAATATAGTTACTGAGTAAAGACATACCTGTAGAAGATGGGTTCATTATGACACTTAACAAAATAACTTTCTTAACACAATAAAAACACTTCAGTCGTTGGTTGCGTACAAGCTGGCATTTAGTTAATAGAATGCATTCACTATCGAGACATCATGTTAGTCCTTCCCCCACTTAATGAAAAGTTCCTCCCGAAGGGGTCCGAAGCGAAGCTATTACAAGAAATTCCATTAGTAAAAGCGATACCCAAGAAGTATCATGAATTTGGTAGCATTTGTCATAATTTCTTCTTCAGCTAGTGAAAAGTACTGACCCCAGACCACAGGGCATTTTTGTAAGGTAACAGTAAACAAAATTGAATAAATTACACTAGATATCCACTTATTAACCTAACAAACGTAACATTTCAACTGCTGTACGTCATGACACTGCTGCACACGATGACCATCGTGTCCACTCGTGTTTTGCCCTGTCTACCTACCATTGTGCTGCCTCAATACTGAATTCACTCTACTAATTGTAACATGCACATGGCTTCAAATCGATTATATCGAATATTGTGCGCTGCGTCCAACTAGTATTCATTTATTTATTATCATTCATAAATGGTAACAAATAAAAAATCTAAAGACACATTAGGATTGCTACCATATATTTCATGAATACAGGTGAAAAACAATACATTTCAATCTGATCTACCAATGCTATATAACTTCCCAGATTCTTATGTTATGTTATTGTGAATTATTGGAATCGTGGCTGTGTTTCAAAGAAACTACAAATCATTATCGCTTGAACGCTGGTGATGGATTTGGGAAAGATATTTTAGGCACTATGAAATTGTAAAAATGTAGTATTTCAATGGTACTTTAATAGGCAATGTGGAGTCAAGAACGGCGTTTGCGGTTATATTGCAACTTCGCAGCAAACTGAAATTTGCTAAAATATTATGCCAAAAATATAACTTTATTTTGGCATTCATAGAATACAGAAATAAAAATTCCAGACTATTCAGATGATTTCGAAGTATGGCGTGACTGCTCCTAATTTGTAATATTAATATTTGCACAAAATATATTTTATTTTAAATTTGTATAGCATATTTATTATAATTATATGCAAAACTCCAGACGAATACGACAGTTTCAATAATTAGTAGTCACGAATAATTATTTCAGATGAGTGAGACAAAAAAGTCTCATAGGTAGACATGAGTATGAGAGGGCACGTTTATCGGCTTCAGTCGACGAAATTGAAATAGAAAATGAAATTGCGTTAGTTGTTGTACACAAATCGACGCGTATATTTTTTTCTTAGGTAGATTGCAATAGAAATAATAAATATTGGTCCAGTCATCACGAGACTTTCAAAAAATTGTGATATATTTTTGCCGATCATGGTCTCCAGAACCCAAAAATGCCATCAGTACGATGCCACATTTTTCAACCAAATAGAATGAAATTCGGCAAAAAAATATTTTCCCACAATGCTTTGGATAAGTTCGAAGATCAAATCGGTCCAGTGGTTTCCAAATGGCGGCTGATGAAAGATTGAAAAAAATATCAATATCTAACTTTCATCCCAATATCGGCAAACCATAGGTATCTTGATAGAACCTCATAAAGGATGTTTCTGAAATGTACAAAAAAAAAATCGCTGTAAATTACAATTCATGTGAATTAGTAATTTTTGTTTATCCTGTATGCTCCTTTAATTTAAGGTTCATTCGCTCGTGTCAATCAGATTTGAGTTTCTCTTCCGCCGACAAACAGAACATCATTGTATTTCAACATTTCTCGATAAGTTAAATCATATAAATAAATAATAGTTACATTCGTTAGCTTGATTGATGGCAATTTCAGAATCAATAAATATATTCTGAAATCTACCTTTGCGACTGACCGCGCCATCGGGTTTTTTATGTATGACCACGCATAACATTTTACATGATGACCTAAGGGTCAAAAGCGCTTTGCTACGATTTCAATAAATTATTTTATGCACGAAATACAATTGTCTTTCATCGATTATATCGATACGTGCACAGTCACATTTTTCATTTTACATAGTACTCCGATTTTGATTATTCTTTTTTTATTGGGTAGGGTATACCTCAAAGTTAGTCCCATTTAAACTTGGAAAAAAAATTCACCCCTACGGGTAGAAAAATAGAGGATGATTGATTTTTCACTTGGGAACCGATTCTGTTAGCACACATGTCTAATGATACAACACAACATAATAGAGACCTGAAGTTAATCTGATGATGGAAACGGAAGACAGTCGAGGGAACTCCTCAACGGTTGCTGCAGCAGCTACCTCGTGTTTGGGGTAATTAACAGTGTATAATTAATTTTGACGCACACGTGAAGTACATCAGCGAAAAAGCAGACAAATAAATAAGTGCCTTATCAAAAATTATGCCAAATATAGGAGGACCTTGATGAAATTTCAGTTAAAATTATTTCTGAGGGCAAATTTGTAGCATTACGCATTAGTTGTATCCATACAGAAATACAGCACGAAGTCACATTTTATCAGGAGAAGGCTGAAAATAAATAAACAATGGACATATTACCAAAAATTATATGAACAATTAACACAATACTTACAAAACATAGTTAGTCACGTAAAAAATAAAAATGTTAAAACATTGTCGACGTGTTAGCCAGAACAATCAGACTAGGACTGCAGAATACATTAATATATTTATAAAGAAGGGAGAAAGAAACTGAGATAAAAACAAAAAACAATATCTTTCTTCCTTTTACATCGTGAGGTGGTAGATTTTGAATATATAAAGGTACTCAGAAGATAATGAAAAAACAACAATCAATACTAAACAAGAAAAAAAGGGGGGGGAACATGAAAAAACATTTTAATAATACGTCTACATTGATTGCAAAATATTGCAGTATTGATTGCTTAGTTGTCTTGTATCAGATTTATAACTGACCGTGGTATTCTTGTTTTTATTGATATGGTACATCTCAAGGAAAAATCTGTTTTTGTAGTTATTTTCGTGTTCTGGTATTTTAACATTCTCATAATCGAATTGGTGACCGGTTCTTTGGTAGCGCATGAGTTTTTGCCAAACGACAATCACTCTCATGTTGGATTATACGTTGTTTTAATCACTGTGATGTTTATCCAACGTAACATATTGGTCGATCCGTAATATTCCTTCTTTCTCAATGTTTCTTTAATTTTCCTGCAAAATTCTGTAGATTTTTCATGAACTTGTGCACTAATAAGTTCATCACTGTCTTCTATTCGCTGTGTGCATTAGGCTGGAGGGGATAGATGAAACTATGACAGCGCCCATGGTGGCAGAAGTAGGTAATGATCCTGGTAATCGCAAGCACAAGCTGAAAACTTTCAGTTTCTGAGGTCTCCCCGTTTATTCACAAATCACTTAAAATTATTGTACCACTCTTCAGATGAATAAACATTATCATTATGGTAGTGGCAACGGTCACGGTTGGGTAGTATAACAACATACATATAATAACAATGAACCCTCGCTATTGCTGTGTAGTCAATTGCAAAAATAGTACGTATAAATTTTATACATTTCCAACTGCATCACATAAACTGCAGCAAAGAGATAAGTGTTCTGTTATTCCACGATATTTCAATCTCTAATTCCGGTACGTGAGATTTTCATTTGATAAATATTTGAGATGTTTTCCGTTTTCTATTTGATCGTCTAGAAGTGGATAGTAAAAGTATTAACCAAGTTCTTTGGGACGGTGTTGCGCCGGCAATGAGAAGCAAATACCGATTTAAACTGCGAGTTCGGGAACGCCTGAACGGTGTTGTAAACTGATCAATCAGCCTCATGAACAGGGGACAGAGATACTTTTGATATCTTTCCGAGTTGTCGGCATTCTATCAGGACAAAGTACCTCACAGAGGATTATTGGTGTTTTAATTTTCACGAACTGGTTTCGGTTACAAAAGCAATTGGCATAAAGGCATGTGAGCTAATGTTAAATGTAATGCAGTTCAAGTACTAAGAGTAAACATCGTTACTTGTACTGTAGCAATATTTTGTTGACAATTTACGTGTTGGAGAGTGTTGAACGTGTTTGTATTATTTAGGGACCATTCGACGTTCTTACATCATTGCAAGGGTAGAAGTGGGATCCCATATTCAGGTAACATTCATTCCTTTTCTGATTATAATATTATTTGAGAATTTTATTAAATAGTTTTGCGTTGAATATGATGTTATTTAATGGTTTCCCATCACGTTAAAGCAAGCCAGGGTTATATGGGTACTTTTTTAATTTGTGAAACTACTTGGCTCCCTCACTTTTTCATGTTCTTAAGACCTTATGAACCTGCGACCTTGAAAATACTAACCTGCAAGTACATTACTTGCCGTACCTAAAAGTACACAGAAGTAGCATTACTTTATGATATTCAAAATATCATAACTTGACATGGATAACCTCCAAAAGCGGTGAACTATCGTATCAATACAAATATTTTTATCATTTACTTACTTTTTTCTTTGACAGAAAAAACTTCGATTCATCTGGAACTAGTAGTGAGCACAAAATTGTTACATTGTAATAGATTATTCAGAAATTGTTAAAAAAAAATTGTTACATACTGAGTATTGGAAATGAAACAGGAAAACTTCAGCAATCGAGTCACTAGAGGGCATTGCACACAGCGAATAGCACTTCTGTTCATAATATCGTACACACTCTATTATGATTTCGATCATTATTACTGAAAAGGTATTAAAGAAAAAAGTTGGCAAATCTAGGCCATGAAATGCTGTTAATGTATTCCAAGATAGCCAACTCACCTGTCAAGTATAATATTTCGATGGACTTCGACGGCCTTTTTTAATGATGAGCAAAGCATAATTCTTAAAAGATCATTTTTCACCCTGTTTTCAAGTTTGATTGACTATCCAAAATTTATGATAGCTCATGAGATAAGCAATCATTAACGATTATATTGCTGAAGTATTTATGTATTTTGCGCACTTTAAATGCGTGTACCCGTTTGGGTAGCTTTCTCACTGGTATTAACTTCAGGAACGCTCAGCAATTTCCGGCGAATGGACTTGTTGCTTGTTTATTTGTTTGGCGCCCACTCAAAATTAGTCACTTACATTAGGTTGGGAGCTCAGTTATTGAGAATAAAAAGGATTTTAGTCTTCGCTTCTCAGTTTCTTTTTTCGTCGGTTTAGTTTTTTGCTTAAAAGTTTTTTTCAGATAACGGAGAAAATATCGACGAAGGTGATAGGAAAGTAGTGAAGAGAAAAATAAAATCGAAAATATAAGTTTACACCTTTTAAGATGTCATTTTTTTATAAATAAAGTAAATTTTCAAAAATTGATTCGTGATAGCAAAAATATAAAACATTTCCTTACAATCGAGCTCATGAATCAGTTATGTCAATTAATATTGTATAAATGAATGTGATATAAAAAAAACTTAATGATTTTGGAGTAACTGATACAAAATAATGTGTTTAGAGATATGCAATTTTTCAATTGATTTTATAAAAAAATTATGAAATAGATTAGTTTCATTGAACTTTATTATTAGTTACTATAAACATTATTACTCAGAAATAATAAACTACTCCAAAATGCTTTGTAAACAGCATGAGCTGCATGCTGAACTCGAAGCACGTGCACAGCTGTCGGCAGCAGCCGATGAACGTTCTTTCTCATACTCATGTGTGCCCATATGACTTTTTTGTCGCACTAATGTAAAATATTTATTCGTGCTGATAATTATTCAAAATCGTGGTTTCGTCTGTTTTTGTATATATTATGCATAATAATTAAAAAATATGTTATGAAAATTTTAAAGTGTCCAAAGTATATTTTGTGCATATATTAATGATAAAAATTTGGGGCAGTCAGGCCATATTTCTATTTCTGGATTCTGTGAATGCTAAAAATAAGATGTCAAAATGTCTATAGGATAATTTTTTGTTATTTTTTTTTTGCAAATATCATAAGCTGCGCAGTTGCAAAATAACCACAAACGCCCTTCCGACTCTCATTGCCTATTCAACTGCCATTGAAATACTATATTTTTACAGTTTCATAGTGCCCAAATAACTTTGCCAAATTCGTCACCAGCTCTTGCATTTTTAAATTGACTGGATTTTCCCATCTAGACGCAACTTGAATCGACTTTTAACTATCAAGTATAATTAACTGTGTGCTGCTTCGCGCTGTTTTTTTCATTTCCGTTTAAGTGAGTAAGTATTCCAATGCTTCATACTATATGACATGTTGCCTTTTTCATGCTCATGTGTATTCCTAATTGTTATACAGTTGTCTTGTTTGCAACGACTATTTTCATCCTCCTCTCCTCCTAACGAAGATCAAGATTTCCTATCATAACAGGATGGCCACCGTTCCTTATGGAAGATGGCTTGCCCCACCCTACCATTACTCTGCACTTGCACAAGACATGGAGTTAATGCCCCCCCCCTAATTTATTTTGAAGCTGGTGAACAGACATGAATTCAACTAGTATTCATGAGTTCTTTCCAGTTAAGCTTCAACATATCGGCCGTCCTTCCTTGTTAAGACTGGACATCATCATCACTACCTGCCCATAGCCATATTTTTTTGTTGTCAAGTTTTGATCTGCTTCTGGTGGAGTATTTGTCAAAATAGACATAAATGTTCCGTTCGGTGCCTTTACCACTTCTGGATACTTTCAGAAACCCCTTCCCGTTTTCCAAGTACTTTCCTGTTCTGGCTTGAACTTCCCCAAGTTTAGGTCAGTTCGTAAAACAGACCGATTACCTATTTTCTTGTTTCAGGTATCTTCCCAATTTTCGTGTATACTTTTTGTAGCCGCCAACACTTTCGTCTTCATGTATGTGAAGCGACAGCAGACAAAGCAGATTTGGTTTTCTGGTTCGCTGAATTACTTCAAATTTCAAATGTTTTATAAACACTCGTGACAGCAGTGTATATTAAAACCTGTTCAGATTGATTGGCCTTCGAAGAGATGGAATATTTGAATGGTTATACTAGCAGTTGGAGGTACAATGCAAACTGGTGGAGATGAGGACACCCCCGAAGATTTGAAGGGTAAGAAATAAGCTGAGCAATGAATTTATGCATCGTCTACCACGCCTATCATTCGAAAATAATTGAATAACACATGAATCAGAAGGAAAAACATTTAAGAAACAACACAAATAAAACAAAACTCGTTAATACAAATATCATTTAATGAGACACATATAAATTGAAGTACAATTTTTTGTAACCCTGGTAATTGGAACTAGTATTTTGTCGAATACTTCGCCTTTGCTTATATGAATGAAATTGATATTTTTGCATCGAATGAAATATATGAACCATGATTGAGCTTACCAAAATGATCTAGAGAGTGGCTACGTTTTAGGCAATTGAAAATTGAATTGGCGAATGGCTTTTTTTCTTCTTTCTGATCACAGTTACATTTTTGCAGGACATGTTGGTCAACGTATCATTTCTTGGTGGATGGTTATGTTCATGATTCAAATGTACAACGTTTTCTGTGGTACTCAATCTGGCTCGACACTTCGTTCTGTAATAATTTGTGCATACCCAGGAGGTTTTATGTTCCATTTTTCTTTCGATAGTGAAGTCGTGGCCATCGAGGATGAGTTTCGGGTTATATTTTTTACCGATGCCAAAATAAACCACATCTGAAAGTAAATGTGATATGTGCCATGCGAAATATTCATAAGAAACAATCAAATCCGATCAAGATTTTAAAAACACTTTTTACAATGGGAGAAGGAGAATGTTAGCTCTACTAAATATACGTGTTTGCTTGGAACAAATGTCATTTACAATAAAATATCCTCTACTATCTTGCGGATAATTATAGGGGAGCCGATTCAGAAAATACGTGTCAGATTCTCTCTTATTTTACAGTATTACTATCCTGATGAATTTCAATGACAACATAATCTCGATACAATATTAGTCAAACTACTTTTCATCATTTTAACAAGGAACAAGTGTTACATGGGTATATTTTCATAAATGGATTGCATGGGGGTATGAAAAATCATAGCAGAATTCCAAATATATACAAAAATAATCATTATTGTTTCTTAAATGTAACATTGTATTATGAAAAATTGTTAATAAAAAACCCTTTTCAAAAACAATTTATTCAAATACTAAAAAGTACAAAATAATTGCTTTGGATTGTGACGTAAGTTATTCCGTGAGTTATAGATTCAAGAGCTTGTCGCGCAAAGTTTTCATTTCGAATACAGATGCGACAAGCTTTTGAATCTATAACTCATGGAATAACCTAGTCACACATCCAAAGCAATTATTTTGTACTTTTTAGGGTATTTGAATAGAAGCTTGTTTTTAAAAATGTTTTTTTATAAATTATTTTATTTTGTGCTTTTTAGTAAGTACCCCTAACACCCACATACCAATTTTGAATCGAATCGGACCATAATTACAAAATCGTTCGCCATCTTGGAGCCGCCATCTTGAATTGTGAATTTTGACAAAAATCATAATCTCCGAACTAAAACCCCCTCATATCAATTTTGAATCGAATCGGACCATAAACACGAATCTCGTCCGCCATCTTGGAGCCGCCATTTTTTTTCTCTAACAAATGCATAATGCATTGTCACGGGAACTATGAACACCTGCCAAATTTCACGTTAGTCGAACAACTAGAAGTGGGTCAAATTTAACTTGCAAGATTTGATGACAAACGACAAACATCGAGACAGGTGAAACTGAATAAAAGCTTGTAAAATATACACTAAGATGGTTAACAGAAATTCAAGTAGAAATAAAAGGGGAAATAAATAATCATAAAACATTTGATGACATAAGATGAAAGAAAATTGTTTGTACAATCTAAAATTATGCTATAGCACATTGATACAATTAAAAAAACACCGAGAAATATTTAAAACAAAGAGGGTAGCCAAAACAGAAAAAAATTACAAGAAATCCTATAATCATACCAGAAATTCTGAAAAAAGCAAAACTATGATATTCACGAAAGAAAAAGCTATAGGATTGGAATTCAAGGACAAGTACTGGAACAAGTTACAAACTACAACCCTTGGGCACAATAATAGAAAAGTTTGAGGAAAAATTCACATTCTAGGAAAGAGACATTAAAGGAAATAAAAAGACAAGAAAGTTGTCAGACTATCTATAGTATACAGTAGTGGATAAAAACAAAATAGTAGCTACTGAAATGACATTCATAAAACATTAAAAGATTAAAGTAAATACTAATAAGAAACGAAACGTAATATCAGGCTAATATAATAGCGATGGAATCAGTCATTGTCAGAAGACCATTGACATAGCTAGGTCAGATATATAGGATGAAGGAAGAAAGACAAACAAGAGAAGAAGTATACGAAACCGGAACGCAGATAGAGAATAAAATAGGACGCCAACAAGTGCGGAAGCCAAGTAACACGAGACGATTGGCGCAGCATAGAAATTTTTGGAAAGAAAAGATACTCCATAGGGAAATAGAATATTCAATTATATTTTAAAGTCCTACGCCTACCAGTATAGTACATCTACTGAATTTTAAAAATAAAATATGTATCTCTTGAGAATGTTCATCAACATAAAATTGACCAGTCTGTGAAAATTAAAAACGAAGCAAATGCTCATGGACCGGGCGTAGAAGCAATGAAAGAGTTGTTGACTGCCAAACCATAGGGAACTTCTTTGCATAAATTTCATTATTTTTTCTAATTTCAAATATCGTTAAAAGTCGCAAACTCTTGTCAAAGACGTATATACTAGTGATTATTTTTTGAAATTCTAGAAACCAATTCAAATCATTCATGTAAGTTTTGGCCAATCAAAACATCATTATATGGGAATATTCTACCTAGAAATGCCGCGGGAATAATTTGAGGTTTTTATTTCTGACAACGTATATTTTTAATTTGACGTCTGTCATCAATTCGCAGGAAAAGTGAGAAATGAATCAAAACCGGTTTAGTACATTGTATGATTGTGCGAAGAAATGTGTTTATGATCGTTACCTCAAAAAATAATCTGTAGAATACCACACGAGAGTTCAATAAAGTAGAAAATAATTCTCCAGATTTCTTTCTCAAACTTGTTGCCATTAGGCAAAAGCCACTCGAGCCCTTTGGGCTCTCGTGTCTATTGCCTGGCAACAAGTTTTCGAAATGTGAATTCAGCCCGAAAAAAGATTCAGTAGTACATTCGTTATTCGAAATATTTCCACATTATTTCCTTGGTCCTCCTTTTAGTATTAGTGGTATGATTATTCTTTCCTGTATAAAAATGAAGAAGTGACTATCGAACAACTTTTTGAATTTAGCGCCATAATAGGAAAGTCCCTAAATTTTTGTTTCTGAAGAATACTCGTTTCTAGAAATTTATTATTATATTTGAAGTTTTTCTTTGATGTAAGAAATATTGCCGATTTTATGGACTTTGTTGCACATAGGTAAAGGAAAACATGGATTTTAAAAAAACACACTTCACGCTCTAATTAGGAATTGAGTAGACAGAATGGTAGTGTGCTCCCAATAAAGAGGCATTTATTTCTATTGAAGAAATGGGCAATGCATTTCGGCAAGATACCTTGCCATCTTCAGGTACTTCGGCACTAACATTAATAAACAAAGTGTCTGAAGATGAAATAAATGCCTTTTCATAATCAATTTAGAACAAACTCCACCTATATCAGGACTATTTTCAAAAAATTTCAAACATAAAAATTAAGTAATAGGAAATGTTTATTTCTATTCATTAATAGGCGGCCATGTATTGAACGCTAGGTACCTTAAATTTGACGCTGACGAAAAGATTTACGCTAGGTTTCTGGCTCATTTTAACCCTACGTAGAAGATCTCATTTCACGCAGTGATTCGCAACATAATCATCCTAAAGACATTCAAAAATTAATCGCCAAATAATTAGCAACAGCGTGAATAGCATCAGCCATACGCTTGAAGATAGACATTTTATTTCACTGCATTCTATTTACTTCCTGATAAACGTAAAAAACTTACGAGAGTGCTTTTGGTATTAAAAAATAAGTGCGAGAGTGTTGGCTTGATTTTAAAACCCAAAAAAATTGTAGCGGATTCTGAAAAGGCAATTCAGAATGCAGTGCAGGCAGTTACAATCGCAATTAATTGGTTGCCGCTTCCTAAGCCAGGCTTGGTTAAGAAAAAAATAGAAACTTGGACTAACAGCGGAGACAAAAACCAAGAAAGCGATATATGGAAGTGGCTCAAATATACGTTCGGGTTGCCGTTTCTAAATCCCGCCGATGTTGGCGATTGCTTTGCGTAATATTTTTTTTAATTCATTATTCAAGTAACTTAATAACATTTGATACTCAGGTAACAGTAAACAGCGACTAATTTTTGCAGGTAAGAAATATTAGCGTCCAATTTATGGCTCCCCTAACAGGTATAAGTGTCACAAAAAGATTAACTGAATTTTCAGCCTCCAATTTATGGATGCCCTAATTAATATTCGGTGGTGGGCAATAGTCCAAACCTGCGATTTAGCATTTTTGTACCCACTGCAGAAAGTATTTTCAAAATGGTTTTTTTTGCGGTAATTAAACGGTTTCTTTCACTTGATATATACCGACTGTCCACTTTTTTGTATGTATACTCCATCGATTTTGAAATTTCAAATTAAAAAGTACACATTCTCCTCAAATTTAAAATATTGTGTTCCTTCAGTCAGCAGTTTGTCGAAAACGTAAACTTTTTCGTGTTTCTCCAAATTTGTGTCCTTTCAGCAATTATTCAAATATTTCTTGTTGGTCCTTTTTATTTGATTTTTAGAGCTTGATTTTTCAGTAGTCAGGTTTTAGTTTTTGAAGTTATTTTCATTTCATACTTTTTAGAGCGTGATTTTTCAGTAGTCGGGTTTGAACTTACTTTTTATTCAAATTACTTGGGGTTAAAGCATTTGCAGAGCTGCTTAACATGTTTACCATATGGGCTATGGTACACATGTTACTGAAAAACGTATTTTTTATATATGTATTCTGGGTAGGGTTGGAGAGAAAATATGTTTAGCTCACATGTGAGGCGTGATTTTAGAATGTATTCCCAATTATCGGGTGCATGCAAGCAAAGCCGCCAGCAATAACTAATATATATATATATATATATATATATATATATATATATATATATATATATATATATATATATATATATATATATATATATATATATATATATATTTGAAATGTGCTAATTAAGCCCTTCCATTTGACACCCCCCACGGCATCATTAATTATTTTTCTTTTTAGTTCATGATTTTATGTCCTTTAGAGGGCGCCATATTCAATTCAATGTGACGTCACATAGCCTATAACCAGCGGACAATCAAGGCGCTTCCAACGATCCCTCATTTGTCAAATTATGATGAGTAGTTTAGAAGTTATGAGGGAACAGATGAACATACATACATACCCACATACATACCGGTCAAAATCATAACCTGCTTTCTACTTCGCCGTAGGCGGGAAAAAAGGGATCGTTAGTATATTTCAATGAACTAAGCAAATTACAGAGGCCTTCATCTCTTTGGTGCTATTACTCAATGTTGAGGACATAATTTCTAATTAAGCAAAATGTCGATTTCAAGAAACATACCAATTTGACGGCATTTCTGAAACGAAAATCAAAGGGGTGCAAACCTAAGAAGTCAAAGGTTTTCACAAAGGAAGAAATAATCAGACTTCTGATAAATGCGGACGACATGAAGGTATACTATACGTATATTTGAATGTATAAAGGTGTATTAATGAAATATTTAATAGAAAGGTTGTACTGATTTGGCCCATTTCGGGGGGGGGGGGTTGACAAATGTATTGATTGAGAATGTTAAACACCAATGACTATGCTCTCAGACCAACTTCTAAAACAAAAGTGTCACAAGAATTCTTTATAACACCTGGGAACACTGACGGTTTTAATTTAGTAGAATTAGGAAATACTTGAAATTGAGACCTACAAATTGTGAACATAGGCGTTTATTTGTAGGATATCGAGCTGGAAAATATATAAAACAACCAAGATTGCCGATATTCTCGAATTGCCCAATTCAAAACAATATACTGGGCATTGTTACCAGCGATCTTCAACTACACTTTTGGTTGATTCTGGGGCAGATCTCTAACTATAAAACACGGCGAGGCGGCTGGTAACCTAACTCGGTTGCCGAAGATTACATCGAAACTTCTACCGGCAATAAGAAGAGGACGGCAATTACCATTTTGGGAGAAAACGGAATTATTTCCTCAACATCGGAAAATTTTCTAACCCATAATATTTGCAATTATTCAAATAAATCATTGGGGATGCCAGCATATGGCATTAACTTGTATAATTGTAAACACTGCTCACTGTACATATATTTATAATAAATAAGTTTTGACATAAATGTTAAGTGAAAAATAACATTTTGCTTAATATCTATTGTTATTGTTTATGAAATAAATAAGTTTTCACATAATTCTTGAGAGAAAAATAACGTTTTGTTGAATTTTTATCGTTTTCTATTTGAATTTTCTTTGTATTCATTCATTAACGATTTATTTTAGTTGAATTTCATTTCTTATTTCATTACCGCACTAGTGTGGTAATAGATTCAAAAAAGCGCTAGTACGGTAGTGAACATTATTATGACGAAAAGGAAAACATTCTCAATCAAATATTGAATAGAAAGATTTTTCTGTGAATTGAGAAATCCACGATAAAAATGAAGTTATTTTTTGTGAATGTCTAACAGAAAACAACTACTTCCCCGGCTAAAGCCAAGCTGGACATTGAACTACATCTGATAGATATTCTGAAAAGACCATAACTCAAAAGAAAAAATCTGAATTTTAAAATTTGCATTTTCATTCAGATAGTTATTTGATTTTCTATTCCAGTCTTGATTAGGAACTCATAAAGATGAATGAGGCAAAGAAGAATGTGAACCAAAAGAGAGTACTCACCAGAAATCATTCGTAACGTTGACGCAAGAGAGGCGTCGCATTCACTAGGTCTTCAATACATTTTTATCGATTAAAATATATTTCACGCTTCCACGATCATCAGGAAGAAATGGGAAACACATTTTCAAGACAGGTGTTAATGTCAAAAAACACGAATTTCAAAGTGTCTGTGCAAAAGAAATGATTCTCACTTTTTCCATCTTTGCAAAGTGAGATTGCCTCTTGAAACTGTGTTTCCCATTTCTTCCGGTCTTCCTGATGATCTTGGAAGCGTGAAATAGATTTTCATCGACAAAAATGTATTGAAGACATAGTGAATGCGATGCCTCCCTTGCTCAACGTTACGAATGATTTCTGGTGAGTACTCTCTTTTGGAAAACATTCTTCTTTGCCTCATTCATCTTTATGAGTTCTCAATTAAGACTGAGTAGAAAATCAAATAACTATATGAATGAAAATGCAAATTTTCAATTTTAGATTTTTTCTTTTGAGTTAAGGTCTTTTCAGAATATCTATCAGATGTAGTTCAATGTCCAGCGTGGCTTTAGCCGGGAAAGTAGCTGTTTTCTGTTAGTCATTCACAAAAAATAACTTCATTTTTATTGTGGATTCTTCAATTCACAGAAAAATATTTCTATTAAATATTTAATTGAGAATGTTTCCCTTTTCAACATGAATACCCCACAAGAGGTTATCTTGACGATGGAAGATAGTGACTTAAGTTTATCTTTCAGTCGCAGATGATTCCACATCTGATTTCATGAATATCCTGTTCATTCGAAAAATCAATTATTATGACATTAAAAAAAGTGTCAAAATACAGTAATTACTTGCCAGTTGTAGATAAAATCAGTTATACCCACTAAATATATGCCATAACAATGATTATATAACCCACATTCATAGTCATAAATAAAGTTATAATTTAACAGTTTTAGTTTCATTGGAGAGAAGGTTGCGGGAAAAATCGTGTACATATCATGCCCCGAAAGCACCTATGCTGAATTCGCAGGTTGAGAAGGTTGCGGGAAAAATCGTGTACATATCATGCCCCGAAAGCACCTATGCTGAATTCGCAGGTTCAGAACTACTTTGGGACGTCAGTTACGTAAATTCACTATTACATTTATCGAGACTCGATCATGACACGTTTCCTGGATATTGTGCAGATAACTCATATCAAAATTGACCACATAAATCAAATAGACAATGATCAACATTCAATCATATCTAGTCTATTTGGGATTAAACGAAACGGACAAGTGAACCGGATGTCAAAATCCTAATATCTCACTATCATGACGCTTTTTGAGAGCAAGTTGGTGAACTTCCTAGCTCTGATGGGATGATTATGGGATCCATTCACGTAGACCATGCTTCCACTGGTCGTCACCCTAACTTTGCACTTGGTCTTGTAATTCATCCCACAGAACCAAAGTGTTTTCGTTTGTTTCCTTTTCTCTAGGTAGAAATCGTGTTCGTCGACGATGATCTTCGGGTTTTTCGTTCCAGATTCGAAGTATATTAAACCTGAAAGGAATATTTGAGAGTATTCATGGGTAATATCTAAAACCGTAGGGGCAAAAACCTTACCATGCTTATTTGCTAGTGAAATTTCCAGATGTTTTATTATTTGCTCAGGATACAATTATCTCAAACCCAAACACTATAATAATTTTCAATTTTTTTTTCACATGAAACCTCGCAGTTCAAATAAAAACTGAGAAATGTATCTTCTGAAGCTTGGGATTTGCGGCAAAATATGATCATGTTCAATTTGAACTGGAAGAAGTATGTTACTTTAGGAAGTTAAAGTAGCATCAATATCTTTGAGCTAAACTCATGAACATAAAATATATTCCAATGGAAAAAAATGTAAAAAAAGGGTTTTAAAATACAAAATGTAAATATAATTTATGATATTTTGAAGGGTTCATCTATCTCAAAGACTGAGATCAAAATCCTTCAATTCGACATGTTCATAACATTTTTCAACGATTACTGGACTCTGGCCGAAAATCTTTCAACACATTTTTCCAAAATAGCATGAAACACAAAATGGTTATGGTGAAATAATTGACTCCTACTTTTTATCAGGACAAAAAATCGGTATATTTTCACAGGAGTTACCTTAAGTTTTAAAGTTGATATATACAGGGTGATTCCCACAAACATGCGGGAAAATTAGGCAGAAGGTCGTATCCACCAAAAGGAGTTGAGAAAAATGTAACCAATATTTGTATAATGTAAATAATATTACCTTATTTTTTTGGAATAATTTGCTCGCTGTGGCTTGAATCAATCTGGCGTAACTCACCGGCATTGCCAAATACTTTCCGTTTATCAAAGTGGGGACTGGCTGAGTTGAAAATGATTTTTGGATTAAATCGCACTACAAAATAGCAAAAACAAAAACAAAATTAACACAATACGCAACAAAACTTAAAAGTCGACGAATATATTCTAATGTTCTGCCATTGTATTCAATGCACTGTAGGTTAAGGGCGTCTTTCTGAACTACAACAGGATGATCAATTGCAGGTTCTCTGTGGCCTATCGAACAAGACCTGGTGTCACAAAGCTGATGAACCCAAAATTATTCTTTCGTTTCGCGCATACTCTCGTACAGACTCTGCAAAGCCTTTCAATCACTGCAGCATATGTCATAATCATATCACGGTATTCCATGCCATGTTTAACAGTTTTAGTCCACGAAATGAATTCGCAAAACGATATGATCCACATGAAAATCGCGAGCACACAAACCACCGAAGCACATGAGCATGATAGCGATGAGTCATTAATTCGCTAGACAACGTATGTGCTCTGAAATCAACAGAATCAGAAGCGTATCGTTGCAGGATTGTATGCAAAAAAATATATACAAAATTACGTTGATCTAAAATTTTGCAGTGGCTTGCGCACATGGAAGACACCTTAACAATTTTATTTTCCGCATGTCGGTTTATCTTTATAGGGCATTTTATTGAAAACTATCCAACCTGAATTAATTTGGATAAATTAATTATTGCAAAAAAGCAAAAAACACGCCAAAAAGAATCAATATTGCAAAACAGCGTCTTTTTGACGTGTTTTGTCAAAAAGAATCTCTTATGAATAAATCTAGTATTGGTAAGGTATTGGAGTCTGAGGAAGACCTGATGGAAAACTATCTACACCAAAGAATCCAAAGAGTTGGAATCAATGATGGTCTCAGTGAAGAAACGGTAATAAGATATGATATTCCTCAAGGTACCGTCCTGGGGCCTATACTCTTCACTATTAATCTAAATGATCTACTGAAATCAGAACTAGAAGGAAATGTTGTGAGTTTTGCTGACGATACAGCAATTATATATGTAGACGAGGATTGGTAATCTTTGAAAAAAAAAGCAGGAAAAGATTTGAAAATAATTAAGGAGTGGTTCAAAATCTCACTTCATACGCGAAGAACCTACCAGAATATGACACTCTTCATATAGATGACAACCAAACGATATCGATGCACATATTAAATATTTGGGAGCATTCATTGATTGTAATTTGAAAAGGGACGTCCATATCGCCTTTGATTCAAAGAAACTACGGAGTACATTATATAAATTCAAATATTTATCGAATATTCTGAAAATTGACCAGCTTCGAATATTATATTACGCCCTAGTTGAACCCCACTTGAATTATGGAATTTTAGCCTGGGGAGCGGCAACAAATAATTATACGAAAAATCTGTACAAATTACAAAAGTGTATCATTAAGATAATATACAAGAAATCATAGACTTGCCCCACCAACGAACTATATTGGGAAACGAAATTATTTGATGTTCGACAATTATATTTCGTATCAGCTGTAATGAGGCAGCATGCTCACAGATATACATTGATAGCCATAAATCATAACTACAACACACGTCACAAAAACAATTCCTCTGTTATACCAAGACCCGAAAAAAACACCCTACAAAGAAGTAATGCCCACGTGGGACCAAAGTTATATAGTTTGAACCCTCAAGAAAAGAAACAATACAATTTCCGTCATTTATTCAAAAATAAAGCAATGGATAAGTTACCAATTACGCATTGCCATCCACCAATATATTGATATGAAAAACTTATATTACAGTTTGTTATAACCCCGAAAAAATAAAATTGAAAAACATGGATTATTACTACTTTTAAATACTCTTCTATTGTATTTTATATTTACAACAATGCTATTTTTTGATATTTTATATTGTAGGTATTGTATATACTCTTTACTCACATTATATTTTATCCAAATATTAGTATATTAAAGTATAAGTGGATAAAAAGGGCTTTAAAACACGCGCGATTTTTCGAGCACGACGGCGCAGCCGGAGTGCTTGAAATAGAGCAAGTGTTTTTAAGACCAGTTATCCACGAATACTTTACGTTATTTTTTCTTATTGGTGCACTTTGAAATCATATATACTGGTATTATTACTACAAAAAATAGAAATAAGAACTAATAATGCAAGAAGGTTGAATTCGTGATGTGACATCAGTATACCTTTCGTTGTCATGGAAATGAGAAAAACATTCATTTGCAATTTGTTACCAAAGATCAATATTTGTTGTCACCAGAGCTCAAAAATAAATGATTCTTATATCGATTTTTTGAATAGTGAGTCAGAATCGCGGTTAATACCGCGAAAATCCAGTGATATATATAAAAAAAATATGAAAAGTTCATCAAATGGATGGAGGAGCACATATAAATGAACGAATTGTGAGTAATATTTTATCTGACGTTACAAGGTACTCCTGTCAGATCAATAATAAAAAATTTGTCATTTAGACTTCACGTTTCTCGATTTGTTGATGTTGTCATGGTTACCTTTAAAAAACGCGCGTTTTTTAAAGTTCGATTTAAACACGCTGAGGCGTGCTTTAAATGGGTAAACAGGGGCACCAATAAAAAAATATATATAATGTGAAAGTGGGAAGTTATAGTCTGAGAGAAATCATGAAAAAGGAAATAATGGCATATGGACAGATTATTAAATTGAAGACAAAAAGCATCCTCAAGTGGGAGTCGAACTCACGAGCTTATGTTTTCTAAACATATACTCTAACCACTGAGCTATCGAGGACATAGGAATCGGCACACACTCGAGAACACTTTACCTCCATAATTTAATGTGCATGTTGGAATGAATCGAAAATCGAACGTACTTATCAATGGCCGTCGAGACCCGATACCTATTTACTCCAACATCATCGTCGACTTGACGATTTCAGTAGAAGATCTAGGAAGATAATCTCCAACCACTGATAAGATTTAGCCAAATATATAATGTGAAAGTGGGAAGTTATTGTCCGAGATAAATCATGAGAAAGGAAATGATGGCACATGGACAGATTATTGAATTAAAGAAAAAAAAGCATTCTCAAGTGGGAGTCGAACCCACGACCTTATGTTTTCTAGACATACACTCTAACCACTGAGCTATCGAGGGCATATGAATCGGCACACACTCGAGAACACTTTACCTCCATAATTCAATGTGCATGTTGGAATGAATCGAAAATCACGTACTTATCAATGGCCGTTGACTCCCATTTGAGGATGTTTTTTTATTTAATCTAATAATCTGTCCATATGCCATTATTTCCTTTTTCATTATATTTTATATTTATTCAATTACCCAATCTGATATCGAGAATCTGGATCTACGTAGACAATTTTCACTGTTCACAAGTCGCCTTTTGGTATTTTGCCTACCGAAGTAGATCTTTGATTATGTTAATACAACTATATGCATTGCCTAACATTTGCTTATCATCACATCGCTTCCACTCTCTGTCTAATATATTTCCTAATATGAAAATAATTCTATATGTAATCACATATCACTTGAGGATACTTGCTTAGATAGTCTTCACTCCCACTACCAAAGCTTGCCTTGTTGGTTAGTATGTATTTGTTTACCATTGTGTATTATTTTAATGTACCTTTGAGGTAAGTAAATATATAATTATTATATAATTATTTTTATAGTATCACCAATGAATTTTTTTTAATGGAACACCCTATTTGATTCATTGACGTCATTCATCGGTACAACATCAGCATTTCGGAATCAGTTCTCCAAAAATGAAATATTATTAATGTCTTTGCCCTAGAACCTTATTCCGAAACTCTTCGTTAATGTGGGCTTTGGAACGACCACAGAAGGGTTCTAGGCCAGGGAATTGAGTGTTTGGCCCTTCCTTGGTGGCAAGCCTGACTGCTTCCTCATTGCTTCCGCATTCCCAGAGTGAGCTGGTTGTTCGTAGCCAGTTGGCTTAGGGACAGTTTGCAGTCCCAAGTCACAATTGTGTGACTTTAGAGCTTTAAGGGCTGCTTGGCTGTACGATAAATGTTTGCCCCCCTGGAGCCTCTTTCGATGCATTCTCGGGCGCAAATTTCTATGACATAGATTTCTGCTTGAAAAATTGTTGGGGCTTTACCTAAGGGTTTTGAGAGCCCGTTACTCCCACTCCAGCATTTTCGTCCATCTTGCATCCATCAATCAATCAAAAAGAGTTTTATTTTCTAACAATATACATATCACAGAGCTGTATTGTCCTGTTGTACAAAAATATATCAGAGATTACATGGTATAATGTTTTCATTCTTTTACGTAAGCCAATCCAATCCCGGTTCACCGGTCGGGAGGTGTAAGAGGCGCCCATCCCCATAAACAGGGCGCAGCGGTCCGAGGGTCGGTGCTCTTAAGAAAATCCATTTGGATTTTACAGAGAATGAACTTTAAACCTCCCGCGTTTCTGGGAAAAAAATTCTGAAGGAATCGATTCCATGACTTTTCATTACAAGTTCGACTCTCTTGGGCCAATATGTTGGCACAATTATATATTGCTATTGTGAACTTTTGTATTGGGTGAATTGGTTTTGTAAAGTACTTCAAAATGCACTTCGAGGTCGTGCCTAGCTGGCATAATATCTCATGGTTTCTACCTATTCTTTAGGGAAATATTATTCAGAATCTTCAGTCAAACAAAAATAGCAAAATAGTTGATATTCTTGATTTAGGAAATCGAAAGTCATAAATATCCATCAAGCAATTCCTCACCATGCCAAGGCGCTTGAAATTTGAAAAAAATCCAAAATT
This sequence comes from Gonioctena quinquepunctata, assembly GCA_018342105.1. Lineage (NCBI taxonomy): Eukaryota > Metazoa > Arthropoda > Insecta > Coleoptera > Chrysomelidae > Gonioctena > Gonioctena quinquepunctata. Next base: position 214,019 of record JAFIRS010002067.1, on the reverse strand, counting down.
TTTCATATTTTGAGCTACAACGCCAGAAGTATTGGATATATGAAAAATGCAAAAAAGTTGTAGCTCGTTATTTTTACTACAAAAATGTTTTCTATAAATTTTGCGATAAATCATGTCGTTAGGGAGATGAACGCGATTTTCCACTTCTAGTCTATCGCCCAGTTCAAATTGCGCGGGAACGAAAAATTGACCCAATTTTTATATAACTGGACTAGTCAGTCAATGTTCCTCGCTACTAAGAGCTGCTTAAAATAAGCCAAAATACATGAAATGTAGAAAAAAACTCCCATCTGGGAAGAAACTTCACTTCCAGCTCATTTCCTCCTCTAACCAAAGAAGATGGAACACTAGCAACGACTGCCCAGGAAAAAGCCAATATCTTTGCGCACCTATTTGCTGGAAATTCCACTCTGGATTCATCGGGAAAACAACCCCCGAACATTACACCTATTGACAGTCACATGCCCGAGATCACCTTTCGCCAACGTACTATCAGAAAGATTTTGCTGGGTCTCAACACCAACAAAGCCTGTGGATCTGACGGAATCCCGCCGATTGTTCTAAAGAAATGTGCCCCCGAACTAACACCTGTTCTTTGCAAGTTGTTCAACCACTCTTACAATTTGGGGGTATTTCCGTCCAATTGGAAAATTGCAAGAGTACAGCCAGTCCCTAAAAAAGGCAAAAAGGCCCTACCTAGCAACTACAGACCTATCGCACTGCTATCTATTATTACAAAGGTCATGGAAAAAGCCATCAACATCGAGCTCATGGAATATCTGGAAGACTCAGGAATTGTCAACGATAGGCAATATGGCTTCCGCCATCAGAGATCAACTGGTGACCTGCTCGCTTACGTCTCACATATATGGCAGCTATCTATTGAAAAGTATGGAGAAACTTTAGCTGTGGCATTAGATATCTCCAAGGCGTTCGATCGAGTTTGGCACCAGGGACTCCTCGCCAAGCTTCCGTCTTATGGCTTGCTCCCTCAGCTGTGTTCTCTGCTTGCTAGTTTTCTCTCAAACAGGTCTCTCCATGTAGTGGTCGATGGAGTTTCATCTGACACTCTACTCATAAATGCTGGTGTCCGCAAGGATCTATTCTCGCACCAACACTATTTCTACTTCACATCAACGACCTGTTGAAAGCAACTTCATGTCCAGTACACAGCTTTGCCGATGATAGTACCCTCCATACCGCTTTCTCTTCCAGGGCCCCTATATCAGCCCGTGAAACCAGAAATGAACGAGGAAGAAATGTTAATAATATAAATATGGACTTAGCAACAATTCTTGAATGGGGATCTAATAACTTGGTAGAATTCAATGCAAACAAAACACAAGCATGTCTTTTCTCTAGAAAAGCCGATCTCACTGTGCCTAACATAACTTTGTCAGGAGTAACCATACCACTGAAGTCATCCATATCGATGCTTGGTATTACTATCAGCAATAACCTTTCCTGGGAAAATCACGTGAGGTCCATTGCCAAAAGTGCATCCCAAAAACTTGGTTTTTTGTTTCGTGCCAAGAGCTATTTCACCCCCACTCAGCTGCTTATGATCTATAAGGCACAGATCCGACCTGTCCCATATTTGGAGCGCGGCACCTAAACATATCCTGAGGCTATTGGATTCTGTCCAAAAAAGGGCAATTCGTCTCGTCGGTGATGCCTCGCTTACAAACTCGCTCACTTATCTGGAACACCGTAGAAAAGTTGTCGATTTGTCTCTATTTTATAGATATTTTCATGGGCGATGCTCTTCTGAAATATCAACAATCGTTCCTGCTTTGGCAGTCTCTTCGAGACTAACCCGTCAAGTTCAGTCATTACACCCCTTCGTGGTCACTTTGGAGACCTGCAGAACATCACTTTCCAAAGACTCGTTCATCCAACAGCGAGGCTTTGGAACTCATTGCCTAGGGAGGTGTTCCCCGAGGCATACAACCTCCAGAAATTTAAGAAGAACACCAACTCCTACCTTCTTTCCCTTGGTTCCCACGATGTTATCTGAACATTACAGGATATCCCTTTTCGTGGGAACCAGAACATTAAAAAAAAATGAGACTAGTTTCAAAGTTCATACAAACTTCAATCATAATACAAGGACTGTTCAAAGATTTCCGTTTGAATATCTGTGAGTACGCATTTGATTAATAAATTCGGAAGGAATCATTGCCACGTTAATTCCTTGGGGCTTGGTGCTGTTCGAGGTGGATATATTAGCCCTCTGTTCAACCAGATTACTCTCTGTTTTGTTAGAAGAAAGTATTTTGACATGTAATTCGGGGGCATTTTACTTGAAAAAAGTCGAATTCTGTACATATCTCCAGGAATGTAAAATAATTCAAAAAGTACAATACTTATTCAAAAAAAATCGAATGCCATTCGAAAGGCCATATTTCAATGTACTTATAAACCAGCCGATTATTTTCTATAAGGGGAGTTATTGATTGAATCATCAAGTGTACAACAAAATTTATCAAGAAAAATTCTTCCGAATTACGTGTCAAAATATTTTATTCCAAACCGAGAGTAATCCGGTTGAACAGGGCTAATATATCCACATCGAACAGCATAAAGGCCAAAGGAATTAACGTGGCAATGAGTCCTTGTGAATTTATTAACAACATGTCTACTCACTCACAGATATTTAATCGGAAATTTTATTATTATTATTTAATTGAATTCCAAATTCTAGATGATAACGTTAGGGAGCGGGTTAATGAAATGAAACAAAGTTTTAAAAACAAAAAAATGGTTCATTATACCTACAAAAAGGATAGGAAAATGCAAAATAATTTTCAAAATTCTAAAAAAGTTTCAGAACATCAGTTTTTCAGCAGATTCATTAACCTAAAACCAAAACAGATTTCACGTCAAAGAAAGAAAAATTAATTGTAAATGGTTTCAACTATAATCTAAAACCAGAAATTAATGAACAAAAATCAGAAATTATTGGAATTGAAACAGAAATTGGTTAACAGGTATATCCGATTGTAATATTAACAAACATTTTTCGGCTAATTTATTGAAATCTGATCTTTAAAAATCTCAAATAAAGCTTAATAAAAAAACATTAATCGCAAAAGGAATAAAGAAAAGTATCATTTTTACAAAGGAAAAACAGAGAACTTCAGATTTCTTGAATACAGATATATATGTAAAACTTAACACTGATCCCACATTATTTTACCAACAAGAAGTAAAAGAAACACTGAAATCAATTCATAGTCTTTTGGATGAAAAAGATAAATTTCGACACACTAATGAATCCACAAGCACCTAAACTTTATTCACTAATTAAACGCTACAACCAAAATCACCCTATTCGTCCTGTTGTTATCTTTCATAACAGCACCTTCAGTGAAACTCTCCGCAAAGCTAATCGATTTGATCAGGAGATATTGTAATTTCTAAAAATAAAAATAAAATACGTACAAATTGATAAAATCAACAATATACGACTTCCAGACAACTCCAAACTTATCTCTTTTGAAGTTCAAAATTTATTTCCGAGTATTCAACCAGAAGAAACTATAACTTTGGTAGAGAATATTCTGGTTAGGTAGTTAGGTAGTAGGTAGTAGGTAGTAGTAGTAGTAGGTAGTAGTAGTAGTAGTATTCTGATAAAGGACTAATAATGGGTAATCCTTTGAGTCCTTTATTAGCTGAAATATTTATGGACAACTTGGAGCAGAAAATTCACAATAACCATTTAATTGAATCCTTCTCAAAACGAAAAACATAATTTCAAAGTTATTACATATTTAGGCTATAATACTTTTTGCGTAAAAATTAATAAATGCAAAAAGTCGCAATATTTGCTCAATGACCATATAAACTTAAATAATTCTCCTTTGATGATTTTTTTTACAGAAGATTAAACAGGTAATGGATTTAATCGCCGTTCTATTTGGTCTCATTCCTAATAAATGTCTGATGGATAATCCTTAATATTCTTAATTAGATTCATATACCTGCTACTACCTGCCTTGACTATTTAACATGATACATCGTGATTGTTGAGTTAGTGTTATTTCACGTGAAGAAGTTATTGTATAGCGAAAGACTTGTCGTTGTTTTGTAAACCTAGTTTAGTGAAAATCATTTAGTGAAGTGAGTATATTTTGTTTACTTCAATCGGAAATCTTTGAATACCCTTTGTATTATGATTGGATTTTTTATGAACTTCGCAACTAGAGAAAGATGGGAGTTTTTTCTACATTTCATGTGCTTTGTTTTCAAAATCGCAAAATTTATAGGCAACATTTTTGTTGAAAAAATAACGAGCTACAACTTTGATAAAAGACATTTTCGCTTTACTCGAATACTTCGGGAGTTGTAGCTCAAAATATTTTATTTTCTGGGCCGTGGCATGGTAAAGAATTGCTCAATGGTACTTCATACATTTAACTACCTGAATCCAGAATATCGGCTGTTTGGTAATTTTTGCTAACATTCTTTCAGAAACCATATATACATGCTGGTGCAACATCAGATGATACCTATTTGTGCATTCTCCCCAATGTACTAAGAAGTATTTGATTCCTCATTAGTTTTGTCCAAGACGAGAGCCTCCGTCCCCTTAATGATACACACATTACGTTTAGTATATAAAATAAATGGTATATGAAATACATGAAGATTTCCATTGAGTTTAGTTTTTTGAGCAGAAAATAAAATCTGCCAAAATCACACACAATTCCCGTAAATATTGAACCGAATACTTCTATCACAGTAATCCCAAAGAAAACAATCAACAATATACTTATCATAATCTCTTCTCACATCTCAAATTTACACAATATATAAATACATTCATAATACTTTCATTGGCACGGTTGTTCTAAATATTAGGATAAGGGGGTACGGGATTCCTTATAATAGAAACCGCCTGAGACAGCATATTGGTGAATTTCGATCTCTTCTGTTTTGGGTCATGATTATGAGTTCCGTTTATATAGACCATTCTGCCACTGGTTGTAGCTCTAGCCTTGCATTTCGTTTTGAAATATCCAGCGCATATCCACATAGTCTTGACATCTGTTTTTCTCGCCATGTTGAAATCATAGTCGTCAACAATTATTTTCGGATTCTTCGTGCCTACATCAAAGTATATCGTATCTAAAATTCAGGAAATAGTATCAACATCGACTTTTATACCATGGGAAAGGCGCAAGCTAACAAATATATAACAATACAAGAAAGCAGAGCAAATAAATGCGATTGCTATTGAAAAAAGCGAAATTGCTGTTTGCAAAATCCAGCTGTCTTTAAAACATATCCAGACTATTCCAAGGTTATGAGCAAACAGTATCACTAGATTCCCCAAAAACGATTTCGTCTTAACTCATTTGGAATTAGTGATGTTCAGACATGGAACAGATATAGATGTAAGTTCGACACAAATGCAGGGGTGTGATATATAAAACATTTATTCCTATGCATTTTTTTGGTATTTTCCCTCCCCTGGACGTGGAAATTATTAGTTGAAATCCATTTTGAAAGGGGAAATTGGTGAATATGTTCTTTACCATCGGTACGTTACTGCGTTTTATATATTTCTAAAACGATCCGTAAAAAATATTTCACCTAAGTAATTCATAACAATATAAAGAAAACTAATAAAAAATTGACTTTATTTGGTAACGTTTGGGAACATAATTCTGTTTCCTTCTCCAGACTTCTTGAAGTTATTCCGATGGAGTTTTTTAGAGAAGTGATTTGGCAAGAATATTTTTCAATAATATTTAGATTTTTTTTGTTGTGAATTATTCAGGCAAAACATTTCTCACGTTACGTTACTTGAAAAAAATAATAAAAACAATTCCCATATTCAAGGTTTAAAAAACGTAGTAAAGTATTGATGCACTAATTTGCGCTTATAGTATAGATAAAAACAAAAAATGGAAGGGAATACAAAGCTACTCCACAAAAAAAAACAATTTGAAAGTATGTGTAAAACACCAGCGTAAGTGTCTCACACAAATCAATACAGGGTTTTAAATATAAACAGGTGATAGTTGAGGTAAAACTCATCTCTATAAAAAAATCTATAAAAATTGACAATTAGCTGAAAAAAAATTACAAAGACTTTTGTAAAATTCAAAACTAAAGAAACTGTTTTACTTTCATTTCAACTGACAATTCCGAATACAAGTACAAACGGTGTATTAGAACAATTTAGAGAAGCTAGACGTGGTACCAGATAGATAGTGGAGAGAGAGAGAGAGAGAGAGCGCGCGCGAGAGATAAAGGAATTTACGTCAAATAGGCGACGTTGTTATATACCATAGTTATCAACTTTGAGCAAAAACTTTATTGTAATTTTTCACTGTTCTATCTATGTAAATTATAACAATTAAAATATCTTTACTCAAACTACTTACATGCTGTATATTGTTCCTAAAAAAAGGAATTTTGATCAATTTGAATTGTAGTTTATATTTTCAAGGAATTTATTGTAGGTTCTCAAATTGAGAAGATATTTTTCAGAGGATATTGTCTCTGTATGTCTTGTATTCGAAAGACTTGCATATACAGTGCTTCTCAAAAGTCCTCTCCCCCCTTCTTATTTTTGGAACGATTATACAAAACAAGTGAAATTTGGAAACTGAATATTAAAGATTGTAAACTTGTGATGATAGATGACGAAATCGTCAAAGATGACGTCACAAGGCCATTGTGACCAATAATTTTAAATGGAACCCTACGGCAAGCGACACCTCTTTTAATAGGTATCGAAAAAACCTATTCAATGATACTAATTTTGTTTGAGTTTATGGCAGTTTCAATGGCTCATTAGTAAACATTAACAATTTAAATTCCATTCAGTATGATATTAATTACAGATTTAAGAATCAGTATCTACTTAAAGAAACTGCTCGAAGTGACCTCCATTTACTTCCTGACAGTGAAATATCCTATTTTTAAACTCTTCTCGTACTTTTGCAAATGTGTCTGCGGAAACAGCCTCACATTCTGCAACAATACGTTGTTTTAAAACGTCAATATTGTCAGGATTCAGTGGCGTAAACCTTCGAATTAAGGTACCCCCACAGAAAAAAATCCAAAGGTGTGAGGTCCGGTGATCGAGCTGGCCATTCCGTTGAACCTCGTCGTCCAATCCATCTACCACGATACTCCTCATCCAAATACCGTCTTACTGCACGACGATTGCCGAATTCATCTGGATTATCTTCCAAAATTTCAAGGATTAACGGTTCTATCGCGTTTTGCAACAGCTCCAGATAAACCTCACCAGTTGAATTAGTATTTAGAAGAAGAGGCCCAACGATGTGGTTTCCCAGGATACCTGCCCAAACATTCACCTTCTGGGAAAATTGGGTATGTGTTTCACGAAACAGGTGAGGATTTGCGTCACTCCAATACCTCACATTCTGTGTATTTACATTTCCATTTAGATAGAAAGTACTTTCGTCACTGAAACAAATTGTTTTGACATAGTCTGGCTGTTGGTTAATTTTAGTTTCCATATTTTCACAAAATTCTAGTCTTCGGTCTGGGTCGTCGTCTGAGAGTTGATGAACCATTTTTAATTTGTATGGATGAAATTTGTTTTTTTTTCAACACCCTGTGTACTGTACTTCGACTTACTTCACAGGTAGATGCAACGTGAGTTGTGGAAAAAGTAGGATTAACTATTACTTCTGCCAGTATATCAATTTTTTTCTCATCAGAAAATTGTGGTCTGCCAGATCGTTTCGCATCATTAATACTACCCGTTGTTTCAAACTTACGAAGAAGCTCCCTCAAATAAGTCCTCGAAACGGGGCGATCGGGAAACCTCTCATTAAAAATGCGTTCTGCTGCATGAATATTTTGTCCAGTTTCACCAAGAATTGGGATCGCCGCTACTTTATCGCCTAAAGCACGTACCATTTCGCTTCTTGAAACACTTAAACGTTCGGCTCACAAATTATTAAAATGTATAAAAATATTAAAAGTACCAAAAGCTGCTAAAACAGTTAAACGTTCGATCAACAATACACAAATTATTAAATGTACAAAAACTTGGACAATTACAAAAACGTCGAATTAGGGAGACTATCAAAAACGTCAGCTTATTTGACAACTATCCAGAGGCGGAGCTTGAATTTGGAATTTTAGTATTAACTGATTTAATTCATCACAGCTTTGCGTTTTTCAAAAGCGAGTTGCCAAAACTGCCATAAACACAAACAAAATTAGTATCATTGCATAGGTTATTTCGATACCTTTCAAAAGAGGTGTCGCTTGCCGTAGGGTTCCATTTAAAATTATTGGTCACAACGGTCTTGTGACGTCATCTTTGACGATTTCGTCATCTATCATCACTAGTAGGGAAGTTTACAACCTTTAATATTCAGTTTCCAAATTTCACTTGTTTATGTATAATCGTTCCAGAAATAAGAGGGGGGAGGGGGGAAGGGGACTTTTGAGAAGCATTGTATAGTGGGATAGCTGTTGTGGCCAGTCGACGTTTCTTGATTAAAATTATGTGTATTTGTACATTTTCTAAGCCGAGTTTGACAATATTCGCTCTGCGCCTTGCTTCATTGAAATAACTATTTACGGAATAAATAATTGTATACGACAAAATGAGGAAACGAGTTGAGTGTTTTCAAGAATAGAAATAGAAAAGCAGCTAGTAAAATGAACCGTCAACTGTTGCCAGATAAATTAAAAAAAATGAAAAAAAAAATAGAGTGCTCATGAATAGTGTGATATTTAGTTAAAAAAGTATGCGTACTTACTAGCTAGAAAGCGTGCATTTTTTACAGGTAGCAGGTATAAAAGGTACATAAAAACCTTACTCACCTACGGTTAAGTACGGTAATACTTTCAACATATAGTATTTACTGAGTGGGCTGAGCGGTCTAAGGCGCCAGATTTAAGCACTGGATCTCGAAAGGGGGCGTGGGTTGGAACCCCACAACTAACAGTTTTTTGTCATTTTCCCCTTCGAAATTGAGAAATGATTTGTTTTCTGCGTCCCAACACAAATCATTTCTCAAAAAAAGTCGTCAGGTATGAGGCGCCTTAGAACGTTCGACCAACTAAATGTTAAAAGTATTACCATATTTTAACGTGGTAAGCTTTTTTTGTGCCTTTTTTACCTGCCACCTGTAAAAAGGCCCCGCTTTCAAGCTAGCATACGTTCTTAACTGCATATCACACTATTCATACTCAAAATTTTAACGTAGGTCTGCCGGCTCTGGGATCTTACTCCATTGTGAGCTGTATAGTGTATGCATTTCTTCCCTAATCCCGCCCACATTTGTTCTTTCGAGAACCTCAGAGGGCTCAACTTTACCCAAACATATATGGCACTACACTATTCTGACGAACATTATAGGGAAAAAACAAAAAAGTGGATCTAACAAGAAATGTCTCAATTTCCTTACAAGAACAAGGAAATATTAAGCTTTGCGAACAAAAATTAACCAGCATCATCGTAACAGTTGAGTATTTAAAGTTGGCCGACCCAAAGCGATATACTAGACAGTGTTCGACGATCTTTCACAATATTATCAGAGGGGTGCTGAAAGAGATGATTTGGCTGTAGAGCAGCGCCATGGAGGGTGAAAGTCATCGATGGTAGCGAGAGAATGCATTGAAACCTGAAAGGTTTGCAATTGATCTCGGATATCATTTGATATAGACCATCGATCAGATCGAATCATTACTGATGAGTATTCAACATTTATGGGTGTGTTTAAATTACATCGAAAGACTTGTTCACTTGGAATAAAATGAAAAACTAACACATTCGACTTTTTCAACATTTGGTGAAAATGAGGGTAATGATAATATTATTCCAATGGAATTCCAGGAAGGAATGTACTCAAAATGGAAAAATCATTGGCAGATTTTCTGTAAGCAACAGGTCGTAGATTTTTATTTCTGTCCTCAAACGGATATTTATGTCTGAAATTTTGGAATACAAAATATCCATTTTATGTCGCAACTGAAAAATACTTGGAAAGATCAAAAATTCCCTAAATAAGTGTTTCTGGACTCTATCAGTCAGAAACAGAAATATTGAATTTCTTGTATTTCCCTCCCGTGAAGAAGAAGCGATCGACTATTATTGATAAAATAACACTGATAAGAATTGATTTGTTGAGAATATAAACAGGATGTTCATAAAATCAGATGTGGAATCATATTTATGAGTTCTTAATCAAGACTGGAATAGAAAATCAAATAACTATCTGAATGAAAATGCAAATTTTCAATTTCAGATTTTTTCTTTTGAGTTAGGGCCTTTTCAGAATATCTATCAGATGTAGTTCAATGTCCAGCGTGGCTTTAGCCGGGAAAGTAGTTGTTTTCTGTTAGACATTCACAAAAAATAACTTCATTTTAATCGTGGATTTTTCAATTCACAGAAAAATATTTCTATCAATATTCAATTGAGAATGTTTCCTTTACAACATGAATACCCCACAAGAGATTATCTTGACGATGGAAGATAGTGACTTAAGTTTATCTTTCAGTCGCAGATGATTCCACATCTGATTTTATGAACATCCTGTTTATATTTTCAACAAATCAATCTATCATACCCCATGACAGGTTTTAATGTCAGAAAACACTAATTTCAAAGTGTCTCTCCAAAAGAAATGATTCTAACTTTTTCCATCTTTGAGAAGTGAGATTGCTTCTTGAAAATGTGTTTCCCGTTTCTTCCGGTCTTCCTGGTGATCGTGGAAGCGTGAAATAGATTTTCGTCGACAAAAATATATTGAAGACCTAGTGAATGCGATGTCTCTCCTGCGTCAATGTTACGAATGATTTCTGGTGAGTACTCTCTTTTGGAAAACATTCTTCTTTGCCTCATTCATCTTCATGAGTTCCTAATCAAGACTGGAATAGAAAATCAAATAACTATCTGAATGAAAATGCAAATTTACAATTTCCGATTTTTTCTTCTGAGTTAGGGCCTTTTCAGAATATCTATCAGATGTAGTTCAATGTCCAGCGTGGCTTTAGCCGGGGAAGTAGTTGTTTTCTGTTAGACATTCACAAAAAATAACTTCATTTCAATCGTGGATTTTTCAATTCACTGAAAAATCTTTCTATCAATATTCAATTGAGAATGTTTCCCTTTTCAACTGATAAGAACTTTCTGAAACTTCAATTTCGGATCATCAAAATTGAAATGATTATTCACAGTAACAATGTAATTACGGATCCCTCATCCAATTCTCAAATCAAAAGTGGTTGGGCCATTGTAATTAATTTGTAAACAAAAAGTCAATCAATTGGATGACAGATCAGTTATCACATTTTCACTGTTTACATTTATACTTTTATATAACCATTTCATATTCGAACCCAATTTGAAGCACTGATCTAAATTATCTAAAGATATTTCCTAAAATTTGATACAGGCATTCAGGAATATTTCTCTAAAATTGGGACCTCAAATTGTCTTTCGTTTCTTTATAAGATGAAAAACACAATAAGTTGAATTTCAGTTTCTAATGAACGACAGAAAAACTTTCCCTGGGAAATATCAGATCTTCTCGAGCATTTTTCAGCTATGACATCTCAACGATATCTATTTAAAAAATTCCGGAGATATAAACATTTGTTTGAAAGTAAAAATAAAAATGTAATCGAAAAGATGGTTTTTGGTTTGATCCATTTTTTCTCGGGATCATTTTCCGAAAGATAATAAAGAATCTGCGATTGAAAGAAAAATTATAATTCTACCATATGTTGCTCACAGGTAATCGGCATTGATTTTTCTAATTAATTTGGAGTCGGATTGGATTTTTTCTGATTTAAATTTACGCGTAGCTCCTCAACACCATTGAATGCAATCATTCCTGGAGTTACATCAGAATATCACAAGATATTTGTTGGAAAACATGTACACAACAAAACAATTGCCAACTTTTCAGTGAAGCTAAACTTCAAATTGGTTCAAAATAGTTATGCACCATTCACTGACCCCATAAAGATTGATTGGAATTAAATTTGTTTTGTATAGTTGTTCCCAGAAAAAGATAATTTGATTCCACTTTACCACACAAGAACATAAACAGCCTGATTTACCACTATGTGCGGAAAATAAAAGGCGTACTAGTCATCATGTGGAAAAGCCTTTGCAAAATTTCAGAACAATACGAAATAGTTATAAAACCCCCACCGATATTCTAGTGCATAGAGTGACTTAATGCTAGTGACGAGAGTTAGCGAAACGATGATACGAATTCTAACGAGAACGTATTTATATTCCGTAGGTCAGAGTGTGCATAACCTACATTTCGATCGCGTATTCGGAGTGGATTGTAACGCCTGTAAACTAATTTCGTGGATTTTCGTGAAATGGAAGAACAATTATGTGTGCAGTTCAGCTTTTTTCACCAGGCTACAGAAAACATGCACTAAATCGTCTTTTTTCATTCGCCAAAAATCACCGAATGAAGATACTCAAGTTGAAGTAAAGAAAGGAGTAGTGGTAGTGAGGCCTTAGACGGCGAACTTTTACAAAAAAAAACAAGTAATTTTGTTTGGTCATATTTGTTTTTGTTTTTTATTTATTTTCCTACCTTTTTTGGTGGGGACAACCTACTATACAATTTTCAGCATGTTATGGTAAATCACGCTTTATCGAGGTCCAGATAATTCACTTCCTATAAATATTACTAATTGTAATCTCAACTTTGAAATAAATTAGATTTGTGTTTACTGGGTTTTTGATAAGCAGGCGTTCTATTTATTTTAATCATCATTGATTTGAGGTACAACAGCAAAGAAGTTCGTTCATACAAAAACGATAAATTCGCCGTTCAAATAAAAACGTTGATAATATACAACACGAGGATTTTTTACACTAGAATTGACTTAATTCATTTCAAAGAAGCTAGAACTACATAACAAAAAATTAAACCGACGAAATACGGAACTGAAAAGTAAAAAATAAAATAGATCTTCTTAGTCTGAATAACTGAGCTCCTAAACTGATGTAAGTAACAAATTTTGAGTCGGCGCCAAACAAACGAGCAAATTAATTAGGTAAGGCGTAAAATGATGGCATCGAGTTGGGCGGTGACATTCTGATAATTTTTTTTGATGTAATTCAATGATCTTCGTTGATTGTTTGTTTGGCGCCGACTCAAAATTAGTTACTTGCATTAGTTTAGGAGCTTAGTTATTCAGACTAAGAAGATTTATTTTACTTTTTAGTTCCGTATTTCGTCGGTTTAATTTTTTGTTAAAAGGTTTCTATTTTTCAATTTTTTGTGGTTGGAATCTACTAATTACTAACTGCTTGTTTTTTTATTACTTCCAAAATACTTACATACCCACCTTACTTCAACTATTACCAGTTAAATAATATGATTATCTACTTTTACTATTTGTTGTAATATAAATTATTTTTGTTGTTCTGGTTAGTTTATTTCATTACTTTGTATATCATTCCATCCTCTCATAGAATATAATGACACTAGCGATCTGTCATTGTCAACTACATATGTGTGCCAATGTTCACAAGTGAAAAATCAATTATCCCCAATTTTTCTAACCGTAAGGGTGGATAATTCCATTCGAAATCCAAATATGATCAACTATGAGGTATACCCTATCTGATAAAAGAAGAATCATCCAAATCGAAGATCCCAGTACAAAGTTATGCCTGATAGAATCGGTTAACGGACCAGAATTCAGAGGGTGAGTGATCAATATCCTTCATTTTGCTACCCTTAGGGTGGATTTCATCTTTTAAATTCAAATGGGACCAACTTCAAAGTACACCCTATCCACTGAAAAAAATATCGGAATCGGACGCCTCAGTAAAAAGTTATGCGTGATCATACATAAAAAAAAATATAAAAAAAATATATTAAAAAAATATACGCGTCGGCTAGAGACCCTCCTCCATTTTGGTTTCGTCGGTTAAAAATGAACAAATAACGTTTTAATTTTCAAGAATATTAGGAAAAACCAGCGAAAAAGCTCTGTTCCCATGTTTATGTATTCCTACATAACATTATACCATTGGTTTCATCCTATCCAGACTCAAGTCGAATTCACCTGGACTATTTTGAAATATATAAAAAACATATTTTGTTCGATATTAGATATATTCTTGTATCATCAAGGCTGACGAATTCTCGAAATTTACATTCATACTAACACAGATTATTTTCAAAACATCATTTGGAACAGAATATATGAAGTATGTACTTCAAAAATGTAAACTAGTTGTGCCATACCTCAAACAACTGATTCAGCTTGAAGTTCTTACAATCTGAACAGACAGTGGCACCATTGTTTTAAACATGTTACTTGATTTTAACAATTTCACATGATTGTGTTCACCACAAATTTCAACAACTCTTCCCTGGGTGACTAATTTCACTGGACATTTGTTACGATAATAATTGGTACACCTCCAAGTTGTTCTATTTGGGTATTTGATGTGCATGCTGAAGTCAGCGCCTTCGCAGATGATTTTTGGATATTTATGGGCGTTCTGGAAGTAAACGGTTCCTGAAACGAAATTTTTAAATCACTCCCTTGTCAAATTCAAATGTTAAGAGAAAGAGTGATTTGCCGATAGGGCAAGTTGAGGAAACCTTCATGATAATTATGCCAGATTTTGTTTTGATAATTTGAATTTTTATCAAAATACTACTAACACCAAATCAATGTTACCTCGACAGAAAATGAATTAAGAAAAACATTTTTCAGACATTTTCTGAAAATCAAGAATGTTATAATTTTCACAATCACCATTATCACTATTGGGAACCTCTGGATATATTCTGAGGAACTTTCATGCTTTTAAATTTCAGAACAATATCGGAGAAAGTTTTAATTTGATCGATACTAAATGAATGTTGTTCACTGTCAAAGTTGAAGACAGTATAAGTGATTGTCATCGAAAAATTCCAATATAATTTCTGCCAAGGTGCTCAGAATAACTTGAGGGCCAATCAGTAGAAACCAAGAGCAATGATCAAAAGTAAAATGATAAGTCTTATCGAAATAAAAATGTGTTTCATCTTTTTTAAATCATTTTCAAACTTGAAATTTACGACGAGCTTGTCCGAGGTACTCCTGATCATTTTATGTTTATGCAGATTCTGTGAAAATGTGGTTCACATTGTGATATCACTGGAAAAAAAATCAAGTATCCGGGCCCCTTTGCTCATTATTCATGACTTTTTGCCAAATTTTGTCCAAAATTCCTGAAATCCAGTTTTGAATTTGAAATCTCAGACATTTTCAGACTATCCACGTTTACAGGGTACATTCGAACACTGTGTACCAAATGTACACGATGCAAATAGAGTACGGCCAGTCTTATAATGTGTGTTTCTTATATGAAAGATGATGGGGTTTGATAAAACATGGTTCTCAATAATCGTCAAATTATTCCTGACAACTATTGCGACACATGCATATTCATAAAAACAAACATATTGAGGAGACGCCATATTATACCCAAGTTATGGGTATAGTGGTTCAGCTATGGAACTTAATGTAAATGACATGCCAACGATAGGAAACATGTAATTGAGATCGAAAAAGCAGTTATCAACCTTAATTACATTTAAATGCAGATTTTTCATAAAAATCTGAAGGCTGTTTAGGACAATATTAAATAGAAATTTGAATTCAATCGGTCTTTCAATAAGACCGGAAGATGTATAGAGTAGTAGCTTCATACTTCCTTTGACGTTATTGCAAGCCCAATAAAAATTACATTATGTGGGTCTATACAAATTGTGTGTCCTTAAGAGAATCATTATAATGATTTTTATACGTGTATCAAAGACTGAGAGGCGGTGGTTGTCAAACGAGCGCTTGCCTGTTTACTAAAAGTGCAAGATAAAAGTGCTCGAACATGTTCGATTCCAAGCATCCAAAAAGAGTATTCGTCAAGTCGGGTTTGGCAGAAAGAGTTGGATAGTGAGGTAGTTATTCCAGGTCGCAATTTCATAGAGATATATTCATATATAACCGGTAACATAGCTTTTCGAACCAACGCAACAAACTCTCATAGGCGCATACCACCTATAAATGACGATGCGTTTGGTTTCTACATTCAAAGTTATCTACAACGTTACATCAAAATTCACCATTTAACTTAAACTGTCACTCTGTCGCTCACTTTGAATTGTATCACCTATTTCCGAACTGTTCGCTAACTGATTGAAATCTCTCCAGTAGCTTTTCAGGACGTCCAACTTTATACAGGGACCACCCTCGAGTCCTTTTACTCTACTCCTTTCTGTTAATTTCAAATGCAACCCTCCAATTCTTTTAAGATAGCTCCCCATCTCATCTGATGTTATCCTTTTATTATTTGTCCCAGTCAGTCCTACTGTTGTATTATCTAGTCTAACGTTGTATAAGGCAAACTCCCATGTTGAAAAAGGAAATTGAATATTGAATATCTATCAGATGTAGTTCAATGTTCACCGTGGCTTTAGCCGGGGAAGTAGTTGTTTTCTGTTAGACATTCACAAAAAATAACTACATTTATCGTGGATTTTTCAATTCACAGAAAAATATTTCTATTCAATATTCAATTGAAAATGTTCCTTTTCAATATGAATACATTACAAGAGGTTATCTTGACTAAAGTTTATCTTTCAGTCGCAGATGATTCCACATCTGATTTTATGAACATCCTGTTCATATTTTTAACAAATCAAGCAAACTCCTACTTCTGTATAGCGTCCTCAACTTTTGATTTGCTCTCAATCCAGTTATTCGTATCTTCATCAATTAATTAAAATTCCAAGATAGCAATTTCCATTGCACTTTGCGTTTTTTGCTATTCTGCCCATGTTTGTCTTTGTCGGTTTCCATGTTTGGGAGCTGATGTAGGTTAGAACAGTGGAATCTACTGCTCGTATACTTTGGTCTTCATATATTAGAATAGATTTTTAGTGTCCTACTGAATCTTCCAAATGCTGCCTTGCCAATCTATTTCTCTTGCTAACTTCGGCTGTCTGATGTTCATTGTTTGTTTTTATTATTTGTACCCGTTCTGAATTACAGTTGTTGAGACCAGCGGTGGAAAATATCACCTTATGTGGTAGTAAGACAGATGGTAGTTTCATCTGTCGGATCTTTCTTGATCGTCCAGGCCCATTATTTCAGTACTTCTGAGAGTACTTGCTAAAACAAGAGTTCTGGAACCTCGAACAGATTGAGTCGTAATTTCACATAAGATTATGAAACTTCACTAGTAGGCATGAGCCCCTAGAATCGCCTACGCCCTGGTCCGTGTGCTTCCTGAGAACACGTATAGAGGATATATTTATGGTCCTCTCAACATTTCAAAATATATAGGAACAATCAAAGTAGTCGAAAAGTAATTGTAATCAGAAGAGAACTACTTTCAATGGAGTTATGGTAGAAATTATTTGTGGTTGAAATAAGACCAGATTTTGAGATCTCAGGTATAAATCCATCGACAACTTTCATAAGTGATTACGAATCTTTCCCGGAGAAAAGTAATGGGTATTGGTGATTTAATTCGTAGTTGACAAACATACTAGAGGTCTTCAGGTACAAATTCAATGCAAATTTCTGAAGTATCTACAAATCCCCCTCAAAAAAAGTACGTGGGTATAAGTTAAATATGTATGAATCTTTAAGACCGATTCGGCAAATCCTTCAATTGTTTCCGGAAATGAATAAAAGCAATCAATCATACAAGGCCTCGGTTACTTGTGGTTCCTTACGCTCTTATTGGTCAATACCAGACTATAGCGTACTGTGATTAGATCGTGCATCGTACTTTTGCTATCTTTCTATGCAAATGCCTAGAATGACATTTCCTAAATGATCGCAATGGAATCACTTCTTCTACATCGAAACGGTGTGTGGCTTAACACTTCAGTGAATTCAGGAAGGATCGAAGTAGTACCGTTTATGCCGATGGTACCAAATACTAAATATTTTATATCCATTTTGTAATTAATTTTCTAACCATACTAGCTACGCTCTCAGTAAACAGTAGAAGGCATATTTATTATCCAAATCCACCACGTAAAAATGTTAATAACATTTTATTGGCGGTAATTACTATAGGTAACGAACTTTGCACAGTTTGTTCATGTCTGGATGTTTACTCACTAGTCAGCGGCAATCATATTTTTTTGCTACTATTTATTACCGACTGGGTCTCAAAAACCAACACAGACTACAAAAAAGCATTCCACTTCTGTTTCGTGAGGGTGCTTGAATAATGTAAAAAAAATTATTAAAATGTCTTTATTCATATAAAATCTATAATCTGAGTAATTAGGAATGACTGAATATCGATACGAGGAGAACTATGGTAACCGACGAATATCCACCACATGCGAAGTCATTCCTTTGATCCTGCTGATCACTTTATCACTTCGTTCATGATGGTGAGTACCATCGATTGTGAGAGATCTTCCACTGGTTATAAGTTTTGCCCTGCATTTATATCTGTAGTAGGAGGAACACCTCCAAGAGGTGTGGTTTTTTGATTTCTTGTGAATACTATAATCGCAACCATCGAATATAATTTTCGGGTACTTATTTCCAGCATCGAAGTAGATTATGCCTACAATGTCAATATTATATTGGTTATTATTTTGAAAAAAAGATTCAGATGAATCCAAAACAGAATACATAAAATGCTACGAGAATGCATATGCATTTCAAATAGATGTTTAATAAACATCGTCTAATGAAAAAGTTGCTCCCGAAATAAAACCTAAATTTATATTGAGGTTATCGCGATTACCTCATCACTGATTTTTTTTGTGGATCACACGTCTCCTAGTTATTTCTGGTAGAGCATTATAGAGAGTGTGTGGTAATTGGATTGAAGTACGATGCAATACCCCTTTAAAAAAAGCGAGATCATGATCATTTAACATAACATTATTCGGGTGACGGAACCTGTGATTGCAATATTAAATAACGAATAAGTATGTTGATGTATACCTCAAGGCGAGGGTAGATCTAGAGGTGATCTGTTGGGTCATCTGAAATGACCCTTTCACTGTATGGCAAATGGATTCGAGTACAATGTCGATACACCTTCAAAAAAACATTCATTCAATATAAATTACGGTATTTGCCATATTAAATAACAAACAACGCCTATTACCCATTAAAAACTAGCACATTAAAAACAGTTTTCTGTAATCTTGAAAAAAACATAGAGAAACAGTTGGATGAATTGATCTTGACATACCTACTACACGTACTAGGTATATCACTCTGAAAATGACAAATATTATGACCTTGTGAAATATGTTAAGAAAATGTTCTTGACCAAATATTCGATATATGTTCTGAAAATTTATAATTGGAAAACCATGATTTCATATAAATGGGGTTATGTTCATAATAAATTTCAAATGAACCAATAATATAAAAAACATGTATTGCTCTTTCATTAATAAATATCCTAACTGTCAATTCTACATAATGATACATATACCGAAATCAAAGCCTAACATTTGGAGATAATTCTCAATTTCAATTGGAGAATTAGTCGATACTCAAAGTGTAGTGTAGAACTATAATTAAATCGAACTCAAAGTCTCCAGAAATACTGTTGGGACGACATTGAGTTTGAGTTACCCCTCTAATTCCCAATTTGATTGAGAATGATTTTCCATATATGAATGGAAAAAAGCCATGCTTCTGCGCGAATGTAATTTGCGTCTTTATGTTTGGAAGATCATAAACTTTTTCAAATAGCCCTTTTTTCATGTAAAACAACAATACTACTACTACAACTACTACTACTACTAGTATTATTTTCTTCTATGGCAGCATTATGTTGTGTTATCGGAGCAATATTCAATTTAAAGAAATGAAACACGATTGTTCCAAAAATCAACTAATGGGAAGCACACCCTAACCACGATAAAGTCACTATATACAAAAACAGAGAATACATGCTAGAATAGATCTATATTTTTGTTTGGTTCCAATAACAAAAATGAAATAAGGGTTCGTAAAGAGCACAAAATGTGTATCTTCTGTGTTTTTGCGATACTGACTCAGCTGATCCTTTGGATTATATATGCTAAAATAAGTGGGTGTCGCAATCTGAAAGCATATTGAAAATTTGGAAACAAAATTTCTAATATGTGTATTGTCCAAATGAAACAATATGAATTCACGATGTCATCTTCAACTTTTGACAAATCTACATCGAAATTAGTTTCAAATAAAACAAAATGAGGAAGGGTGACAAAAACGAAGGAAGAAAAAACCATAATGAATTTTTATTCACAAAAGGATTATGTACAGTCCATTACTCGTGCATTGTGTAAGGTTATGTTACAAAGAATCTGTTTGCGGATTTGCTCTCGGATATTTCAATGAAAATCGAAAACAATAAGATCCCATCCTTTAGGATCAAAATGAAATTTAATGTTGGTATGTGGATTTGTTTCAGATCATCGATCATTTGAATGAATTGAATGTATAGTTATGAATTATGAGTGTACATGAAAGTTTTTTTTGTTCATTTTATTTAGTTTTTCTACTGGTTCTTCATAATAAAACGCAACAAAAATTAATTTCATTTGGAATAACTCCGTATAATATTTACCAACTGAGGATACAAGTTCTGGAAATCTCCTTTGAAATGCGGATCATGATTGTGTTCACTATATTTGAATTCCAAGGTGTTACTATAAGTAAGACACTTCGCTTTACATTTCGTTTTTCCTTTATATGTGCAACACCAGATGCTTTTCCTTTCTAATTTTTTCTCCACCTTAAATTCGTACTTCGTATCAATGATCAGCATGGGATTTTTTAAACCTCTTCTGAAATGGATTTCACCTGAAATGAAGACCACAGACTGAAGATCCCTCGATAACTGGATATATATTTGTAGACTATTTCCCTCAGTATTATTGAATCGATAAAACGGTTGGAAGTCATAAATAAAACTAATCAAATGAGTTTTATATTCACAAATGGCTTCTTGATATTTTATACTGATGAATGCCATAGGTGGGAAGTACTTGAAATAAGTAGTTGAAATACTAAAATGAATCTTTTCCATTTGTACTTGTACTCGAGTACTTTTTCCATAAGAAATTTGTACTTCTACTTGTAATTTAACCTGAAAACTGTCAAATATACATCAAAAAGCTTTATTACCATACCAAATATTTCTGCGACATACGGTCTCTAGAAAAATGGCTGTGACAAACAGATAGACAGACAAGTTGGTCATTTTTTCCGTTTGACATAAGGAAACCTTTAGAAACCGTCTCACTATTTTACCTTTAAATCGTTTTATATTTGGGATGAGATATTTCCCCTTCATTTCCATGAATGTATATTATCTGAAAAAAATGTATCTCGATATTCGTTCGAATATTTTTTGTTCATATAACATTTTTTCGTTCAATTATATCTGAATTTTCGGGACTGGATGATTTCTGCATGAAAGTACTTGGAGAATACTCCAGTTGGAAGGTAGAGTTCAACAATACCTTTTTTCATGTCCAATCAATAGAAATTGTTGAATGAACTTTTTATCTTCTCAGAAATAAAATAATTCTGTTTGGGTATAGTTGGATTGTTAAAAATGTTTGAAATGAATGCCACAATACACAATTATTCACGTCGAATTTAGGATTCGTTGCCACTACTAGGCAAGAGAAGTGGTTTAAATAACATTGATAAAATCATTAGGACGATAAACCATAGGTTTATAGTAAATAACATTCATCTGTTGAAGTTGAACCCTTTAGTGCCCAGATATTGAATAGACTTGAAAATATGACTTTTTCCAGGAATTCACGCTTGCTGATGAGTTGAAAAAACTACTTGAATTTTTTCAGAATTTTATTTTCAATTTTTAGAAAATTTAAAAAAAAATGGACTTTCAGGTACCGTCAGGAATAGTGTCGATGATATACAGTGGGATATACATAATAACCCAAATATCAATTTCATTGTTTATTGAACATTTCCAGAAATATTATTACTAAACTAAAAACGATTTTATGCAACACAGCAAACAAATGAGGCATTATGATATCAATACATTTCATGATATTCCAAGAAGCAATTCTTATTTTGATTGCAACACAAAAATTTACCACATGTTGAACATTTGCTTTGAGGTGGTGATTGTATTGCACGTGAACTGCACATCATCATCAAGTACACTATAATTATACTTGGGTCTTTTTACTATTGGTCCAGATTTCCTCCTATTGACTTAGTTATTATAGTTCATGGTCATGAAACCCAAACAAATTAATCTCCTAAATTCAAATGTTGATATTTTTTTAAATTGCATGTTTTATATTATATAAGCATTTACGAATGCAATATCGAGGATTTTCCCAAAATAGTATATGCCACCATTTGCGCGACCTGCGATTTACACCGTATGTACTTCTTAACTGATCCACGCGATCGACTCCACCCATGTGTTTGTTGTAATCCATGACTACAGATGGGCATTTCACATCCTTCTGAGTTCTCTTCTCGGTTACTTCCTCCGTACTATGGAAGTTGGATGAAAAATGTACTATTTTATTATCTTTCGATTTGAATGTTCTGATTTGTGTATTTGAGACACGAAAATCATGGTCGCCTCGTTCCATTTCTTTGTCGTCTCTCATTGGTGGCCATCCCTGCCTGTTATTTCTTATCGTTCCACATGCGTTTTCTTTAAAAATGAGGTTTCAATAGACTGATGAACAATAATTACCTGCATAAACAATCTTCTATTTATTCTACTCTGGTTTATTTAGCGAAAGAACAACTATCTCTCCAAGGCCGAACTCTTCGAATTCTTGCTTCATCTCTTCATTCTTCCCTTGATTCACATCAAATGTCGGAATATAGGCGATTTTGATCGGCAAGACACCACAGTTTATAATAATCTTTATTTGAAAAAACAACCAAGTACAAGAAGTTACACTGTAAAAGGTGGTAGAAACAAACGGGCGTCAAAAAACACATTGAAGGTCACTAAGACCATCACAAAACATATATAAACAGTATGTAGGTACACAAAAACAAAAAGACTACAAAATCTATTCTAGGTGTGCTTCTAAGTAATCCCTTATGGAGTAAGGCTCCAGGTTTATTAGGAGTTTCCAAATTTTTTTTTTTTTAAACCATTTGGAGAAGAAAGTGATTTTATTCTTTCTGGTAGCTTATTAAAAAATTTGATGGAATTATACAAAGAATTTTTTTCGGTTACGGTCAACGTTTATAACGGTGTTGTCCTACTTGAGTGTATCTATCATACTTTCATCTACACTCACTCGTCTTGTTGTCTCATAGCAGTCTTTGCATCTTCCATTCAGTGAATCTGATAATGATCAATTGTTTTTCTTATTCTTTGGCATCAGGTTATTCGTTACAATGAAGAAACAAAGCTATTCCTCGTCATGCATTAGGCAACAATGGGAAGACATAAGTCTTCATCAACAAATTGATGCCTATACAAGCAAAAAACTCTTCCCTATTCAAATTCAAGGCTTGATTTTGTTGCGTCGCATTGTCGGAACCCCTTTACTAGATGAAATAGTAAAGTCTCAGAGGTCCTTTACTGGGTGTTATTTTCGTTGTCGTAAAATAACTGGAAAATCTCGTCGAGCGGTCTAGACAAGATGATCACCAGGTATACAGTGGAAATTTTTTATAGTTCGTTCAATCGTTTCTTGATTGACCAATGAGATTCAGCTCATTGGTCAATCAAGACCATAAGTAAGACATAATAAACCAAATTCAAATTAACAATCAATTCGAAAAATTACTCATAAAAGTCCTATATTGGACTGAGAACTAATAATCTACACATTGACTTCAACTTAAAAATAATCTGATTATAAACAATATGTGAACTTAACCTATTTGAAACTTATGAAATCTGGCTCTGGTCAAAACTCAGAAAAACACCACTACATTTGACTTTTAAAATATGCATCTGAAAATCATTTAATGAGTTCGCTAACATGCGAAATTCATCAACACTTTCTGACCTATTGAACGTTTGAAAACTGAAGGAATCAAATAGGATCATAGGAACTGTCATAACACAGAATGAAAAAAAAAGTGTTTCTTACCATATTGCATCTGATTTCACTCGATTAGTCGTGAGGAAGTCACATAAACGAGTGTTAAGCTATTATTTTCAAAGATCTATCGGATTGATTAGATTTTGATATAACCCGCACTAGTTTATATTCGCGGATCTTTAACATAAATTTAAGTAATAATACTTGACTGTGTATGGTTTTCTAGTAATCATGATTGTTAAACGCTGTCCGCACTAATTTTATCACGTACTTATTTTAATAATGATATTGGTTAATGTCCGAACTGGATTTTACTGTATGTACTAATTTATTAACGAATGATTATCAACTGATTTCTCATTTCTATCAGCCGATTCTGATAACTTATGCTGATAACTCATCCCGATCGGAATTTACGATGAAATTGACAATGAACTGACAATGGAATGTTCGACTAGAATTGACGATTGAATGTCGAAGAATGAATTGTTTTCTAAAAGCGCGCGGCTTTTATATCACGAGGCAGGTGCAATGCGAACAAAGGCTGCCCTCCCCTTTTAATAATTATGTCTGTCAACAGACGGCCACATGTGTTTTAATCGCAGAACGTTTGATTTCCCGTGTTGAATCACGGTTATGTTTAGGCGCTAATTATAGCTTAAAGAAGGTTGAGATATGTATAATTCGCATTATTAACGTCCGTGGAACATCTGTGATCTATTTTCATCATTACCTGGGGCGATATAGGTTCATAAACTTTTAAAGGTGTCCGCATCTTATAACGTGACCTGTCTAGACAACTAAATTATACATTTTTATGAGTTCGTTCGTTGATTATTTTCACAGCTGTTTCCTCTTATTTATATTTTATTTCTTTTTTGTCTGGAAAACATCTGTTTCCAATGCTTTCAACTCTCTTCCGTTATTAGGGTTTTATTTATTTCCGGATTTTTTCCGTCTTATGATTAATCGAATGTGTGATTCAGGCAATTGTTTCAACAGATTTAATAACTGACCTTTTTCTTCTGCTAGAATAATATACCTCTATATATACAGGGCATGACATCATGAAGGTAACTCTGAAATACAATGTCATCCACAGATTCCCCAAGCAAACGAAGATAAACGTCTATAGCTGAGTTACAATCAATAACCTCTGTCTCAACAGGACCTTCCGGGAAATTGAATTCAGGCATTCTTTCTTCTGAAGCCACTTTCTTCCATTTTCTGTTGGTAACTGTTGCTCTCTTCTCCGTTTCTCCACAGTGCTCTTCTACTTCTGATTATTCTTCTAAATTATTTTTCAGATGTAGTATTTTTTGTTTCTTTCCTGTAGACTTTCTTTGCAGTGACTGCTCATGATTTACAGATTCGTCAACTTAAGAAGACGGCTGATGTTGCGAAACATGAGAACACAACGGTCGAGGATCCTTGGTAACATTACCACTACACAACCATTGTCTGCTATATGTATAGTATACGTGAAATCATTATTCAAATCAGGATCTGCATCTTCAGAGTCACGTTCTTCTTCATCTGTCAACAAATTATTATCGAGTATCAAATCTTCAGTGAGGGTCTCATTTGCCATGTCAAGATAGTGGTCTTGTGTACAACCTTTGTATTTTTCTGCTTGCCATATTTCCTGTACAATATCATGGCATAGACTTGCCCACTATGGATGCCAGCACCTCTGTATACCAAAAAACAACAGTACAATATAATAAAAGCACTGCAATAACGGAAATAGAATAATGGATCAAATACGCCACCGTCTACTTGCAATAGCAACATACAAGTGACAACGAAATGATTACAGAGGGCGTGGTGAAAGTTCATTCTACTCCTACTAGTTCATAAATGGTATTCAGATATACATTCAGGCCGCAGATCCTCCGTTTGCTACCACTGCAGTTTTACGGCGAGTTGAAATTAGTTTCATATAAAGGTTTTGAAGCAAATGGAACACGGTAACTTCTACAAAAACTAAAGTGTATGTTAGAACAACAAGAATGAATTTTTTCCATTTTCGTGACTAAAATGTGACATATTTCAACTCAAATTAGTGAGAGAAGTTGTACTTTTAATCACTAGTGATTAAAAATCTTTTAATCACAAGTGATTGAAAGTGTAACCTAGTTTACCAATAAACAACCGTCATACACATTGCTCATAGCGCAGCAACGGTGTCGAATCATTCGTATCGAGTAGGCTGTTTTCCAAATTAAATGCAACACAAGCAAAGGTAGCGCACATTTTTATTCTTAGTAGGCTGGTTGCAATTTTATTTCGACGAGTCAATGACACGCGAAAATGAAAAAAATTAGATTTAAAACACGTGAGTAAAGCGCATTTACTCACACGCCTGGTTGCGGGAACATCCAGGTTTTTGGTTTAAAATTACGCTTTACTCGCTTGTCCTGAAAATAGCTATTTCGTGTATTTAGATTGAACATTCTCAAAATATATCACTAGTAGTACACGTGAGGCTTCTGAAGCAAAATCTTGTGTTTTTTATTAAGGTTAGTTTGGGTCATTTTTGTTCCGCGGCCTTGATGTCCTGACATGCTCCTGACATGTTCTGGTTCCTTTCTAAGTGTTATGTATTTCCTGTTGATTCTTTTATAACTCCTCGACATTCATTCCTCATTCTATCAGTCAAGTATGAGAAAAGTGTGTTCTTGAGTTGTTTTTTCTACACTCCTTAACAATTGTGATATCGTAAAAAAAATTATCAGGATAGGGTTAATATGTATCTGCCAATATGTTCTCTCCACCTACCTTCCTGCAAACTTATCTGTCCCTCTATACAACCGGCTGCCCATCTGCCATCTGATGTTGGAGTATTTGTATGTCCACCATGGTGGTGTTAGGAATATGCAACTGTTTACTAAAATGTATGCCATGTAGAAGAACCAACTCAAGAATTGTGTAACATTGGCGATTACCAGGAAATACCTACATAACACCGAAGTCGCGGATAAATCAATCTCAATAAAAAAGCATGGGATTTTGCTCCAGAATCCTCCACAGATACACTACTCTTAAAAAAACGTGTACTGGAGTGAAGCAGCATTTGGTTTCAATCAACCATCGTTCATGATAATTTCTGTGGTCTGATAATATTCAGTTTCTGGTATATCAAATCGTCGTAACTTTTTTTGAAATTCGGTCCATGGGTGTGATTATCCTGTTTGATATCTAGGGTGCGGCCATATGAAATACATCTCGCTTTACATTTCTTTTCATCTTGTAAGTGCAGCACCAGACAGTTCTGTTGTTTGTCGTCTCTCGATAGTGAATGAGTTGGAATCCAGGATCATTATAGGATATTTTGTCCCCGGACTGAAATACACTGAACCTGAAATCAAGTTTCAGTCAGGATAAAAACAACTGAACCGAAAATACCTAGTTACACTATAGGATTTTCCAGTCAGAGGTATTATTTATAAACGTGGATGAACCAACATGGGAGTCATCTGTCAGAATTCGTCACGGAACATCTGTCTTTTTTCCATTGCTGTCAATGTGACATCGTTTTTTCAATTCTTCTAAGATTTTTTGGAGAAATATTGAATTAAAAGAGTATTAGGATTAAATATTCCACAGACATTTAGAAATTTTGCTTTACCCAGTCTGAATACAATTGCTGGTAGGTTATTTTGTAGTTATTACAGATTCGTGGAAACCTTTGTAATGTTTACATAAGGTCAGTGACAAATACATTTGTTTCAGTTACTTCCGTCATTTATGTATGGCGTTACATTATTTATATGATTTTTAAGTTTAGCATTGCATTTTTGTCGATGAAAAATCGTACACAAGCACTATGCGTATGTTTGATAATACCATGTTTGGAATTACAACAAATCTGTATCTGCAACCAACTTGTATGCATTTGAAAAAATTTAGGTTCTTGAGAGCAACGAGTATATAAAAATGAAATATTTTACCCCTTTGCGTACTGAAATACAAAGATTCTGCCACCCAAAAGACATCTTACTATATGATCAAGTAATACTGGACAAAATATTCTTGTAATCATTAAACTATTACTACATAATATTAGAGAATACAACAACGAATGGAAACACGATATGGACGTATAATTAGGATTAATTTCATCAAGAATCCAATATACATACATTTATCAAATATAAAGGGTGTAATGTAATCTCTTGCACACCCGGGAATGTATAATGCCATTTTATAAGGAATTTACAGTGGTTAAAAATCTGAAATAATAAATTAAAACATGTTTACTTCTTTGTAAAATTCTACAAAATTTTGGGTAGCGCCACAAGCCTAATTTCAGGTGACCTACTCAGAGAAAAACTTTGGCAAGTGGCGAATGCAATAAACATTTAACTCGACATTTAAATAATGTAGAATGTTGAACTGATTGTGTAGTAAATGTATACATTGCAGGCTGCCTGGGATATATGTACAGTTTCTAAGTGAGGAAAACAACTAACCTTGTTATATCCAAACTGCTGATAAAGTCAGAACTAGTTGACTTCTTACTCCGCTATGAGGCACTTATCAAAATTATCACTGTCACTTGTAAGAAACAAAACGACGCAAACAGTATTGAAAAGGGAAACATTCGCAATTGAATATTGTTTTGAAAAATAATATCACAACCATTGTAGTGATTCAGACATTCAGAACACGTGAACTGAACACTGTTGCCAAACAAGATTCTCGCATGCATGGTTTACAAAGCTGTCTACGAAAGAAAGTTTGTTAGATTTTACTAGTGTTTTCTGATTGGTGAATGAAAGATCCTAATTGGCAACCAATTAGAAAACAGTACGCGATGTGCAGGAGAATTAATTTGAACATTATTGTCTTTGTCTTGTGCTGGCCCTCAAAACTAAACACCGAGCTGTTCCGTGCGTATTTTGAAGAGTAGAAGACAAGAGGAATCACTCGTCGCATTTATGAATGGAAGTAGTAAATTTCAATTATGGTTTAATTCTGGAGTAGCCAATCACTGTGCGGGCGTTTTCGTACTAGAAACATTAATGTAATATAAATTATTTTTTGATAGAATGTCAAATTTTTTAGAAGAATTATGTTCAAATTAATTCTTGTGCCAATCGCGTACTGTTTTCGGATTAGTTGTTAATTAAGATCTTTCATTCACCAGCCAATCAGAAAACACTAGTAGAATATAACAAACTTTCGTTCGTAGACAGCTTTGTAAACCGTGCATGTGAGAATCTTGCTTGGCAACAGTGTTCAGTCCACGTGTTCTGAATGTATGAATCACTACAATGGTCGTGATATTATTTTTCAAAACAATATTCAATTGCAAATGTTACCCTTCTCAGTACTGTTTGTGTCGTTTGTTTCTTACAAGTGACTGATAATTATGATAAGTGTCTCAAAGCAGGATATGAAGTCAACTAGTTCTGACTGTATCACCAGCTTGGATATAACAAGGTTAGTTATTTTCTTCACATTGAAATTTAATATCTATCCCAGGCAGCCTGCAATGTATACATTTACCACACACTTAGTTCAACATTCTACATTATTCAGATGTCGAGTTAAATGTTTATTGCAGTCGGCAATTGCCAAAGTTTTCCAGTTTTTCTCTAAGTTACAAAGAACAAAACATATTTTCAAGTTTTTTTCAGATTGTAATTCGTTATAAAATGGCATTATACACTCGTCATTCACGGGTTTGCAAGATGTTAGATTACACACTATATAAAATACCAAAGATAACTGAAGTATTTATTTTGATAAATGTTGAGAAATAAAAGTAGTTTGAGGTCCCATGCCACGATAAATTTTCAGCTTCTTTCGTGATTGAAATACATTATGATTTCCATAGCAACTCTAAACTTTTTCGGAAAGAACATATTCCATGTTCACCTGTAGGGACCTAGCTTTCTTACATATAAACCGACGTATCCATTTCAGTATATATTCCCCTATCCTTGCACGATTTATACGGAAGTACTCATATAATGTTGGGACGAACTATACAAATTCGCCCGGGAATGATAAGATGATATCATTCATTAGCTCTCCACATCATACATATTGTTACAAAAATGAGTGGAGTACGCCCCTGTTTATCTCGCACGTGCTGACTATGTGGCTGTGCGGCTGTTGTGACTTTTCGATGACGTCATAGAATCAGATGATTCTGGGAATGACATTCTCGGGAATTCTATACTTATGTTTTTGAATATATAAGGGGATCGCACTCGACAGACAGTTTATTTATTGATGTTATTTGTGTGATTCATTCGTAGTTAGTACAGCACGGTATTTTGAACTGTAATTATTTTAGTTCAGAGTGCATTATTGCGTTGTGTTTTCACAGTGGAATGAACCAACAGTAATTATTTGAGTATTGTTTGAAAAAGACGGATCCAGTTTCGTAACAGTTGGTGCCAGAAGTGGGATTTTTAGTGACTATTCGAGAACAATTAATGGTGAATACAAGAAATACGCCAAACGACGAGATGGAGGCCACAATAGAAATGATCAAACAGCAGTGTACCGAGCAAGAGAGACAACTGATGGAAGAAAAACGAATTGAGGAGGAACGGCGGCAGAGAGGAAAACAAAGGAAGAGGAACGCCGAGAGGATGAAAAGGAAGGTCTAGACAAAAAGAGAAGAAAAAGAGAAGGAAAAAACAAGACGAGGAGATTCGTCAACAAAAGGAAGAGGAACAGTCACAAGAAAATTTCAGGAAAATTCCTAAAGAACAGAATGAAGAACGAGAACAACAGTGAGCATTTCTCGAACAGATTATCCAGAAAACCGAGGGGTAAATCGTGGGTCTGAAGAAAGATGTTGATATAATTTGGGCCGAAATCAACACAGTCTGGAAAACAATGGAGGGAATGGTCAGTGGCATAAAAAGTTACAGTACTTCGAGAAGAAGTGAAGAAAGATGTGTGGATGGGCGAAAAGAACTAGTAAAGAAAATTGTTCACTGACAGGGTTGCCACATCCCACAATTCCGTAGAACCACCGACTTTCGATGGACAGTCACCATAGATATATAGATATCGGAAACAGTTTCAAGCGGCGGCAACAGTCAATGGATAGGGACGATGAAGAAAAGGCTACGGCAATTATAGTGGCTTTAAGGAGACCTGTTTCGGCAATGTTACAGACCATCCAAGAAGACCATCGCAAGTATGGAGACCTGATTTTGGCGACCAACATCGAGAATAGCTGTACCGGTCATAGTTGAAAATACCAGTGCAGAAATCTAGTGAAAGTCTGCAGGAGTTTGAAGCAGACGTGCAGAGACTCATCCAGCTTGCCTACTCAGATGCTTCGAAGGATTTCAAATAACAGTTGGCGGTACATGTATTTATCTATAGATTGAGATATATCGAAATACAAAGGACCCTACGACTGACACACTTCAAGAAATGCAGTGAACTCTAGTTCGTTCCTTGGAGTGGATGCGACTTTCAATATCTCAAACTGAAAGTGAGACGGTATCGATTGAAGAACCACTCCAAGAAGAGGAAATAAAGTACAGCTTCGAGCAGATGCTCAGCAGTAAACTGGGTGAAGTGTAACCCAAGAAAAACAACAATCAGGCTCAAGAGGAAACTGCTTCTGGTGTGGTAGGAGCGGTATTTCCAAAGAGATTGAGGTGAGGTCACAACCCCCTTTGCCATCACCTTCGAGGACACCCCCACTTTGCTGCTCATACAAGGACAATATCGCCAGGAGAATCAAGAGGAAATTACTTCAGGTGTGGTAGGAGCAGGCATTTCCAGAAAAATTGCAGGGTGAGGTTACCACCACGTTCTTCATCACTTTGGAAGTCTCCCTCATGTTCCCATACACCTACGAGGACCGAATCGCCAGGTGAATCAATAGAAAACTGTTTTAGATGTAGTAGACACGGACATTTCCAGAAATATTGCAGGGTGAGATTGCCACCACGTTCGTCATCACCTTGGAGGACACCCTCACATTCCTACTCACCGACGAGGACCGGATCATCTAGTGAGTTTTCCGGCAGATACTGGATTATCCAATACATCGGATGGCATGCGAGCTAGTGAAAGCTAAGCTCCTAGGGTCATCCAAGTCAACACAGTCAGAAGAATTACCGATAATCCGCGTATTAGGGAAAATACTAACCACTATCATGGTAATACCAAACCGACCAAATAAAAATGCAGATGTCTTATCTGGAAGACTGCATCCTAGGCATCTGAGCAAAGTCGGAGAACAAGTCCCGTGAAGGATTTGCCGGCATCAGATAAACAAGACTGTTACCTGAGGACAACTGGACTACCGCACGCATGAGAAAGACCAGGAAAAACGATCCAAACATTGGAGACTCTCTACATTGAAAGAGGACGAAACTAGCAGACACCTCCTGGAGGGATCATTTCGGACATAGATCCCATCTTCAAGGCAATGAAGGCACAATGGGATTCCCTGGTTGTGGCAAATGGACTACTCAAACGGGTCAGTTATTCAAGAAAGTTTGTGAGCTGTTGAGTATCAACAAGACCAGAACCACGGCGCTTCACATAAGTCAGATGGCAAGGTCGAAGGATTCAACCGAACTATAGAAGACTTTCGAAGGTAGTGGAAAAACATTAAAAGGACTGGAACAGACACCTTCCACTTTTTCTCATGGCATAAAGAGCAGCCGACGGCGTTTCAATCAAGCTCATTTCAGCTACCATTATTTTCGGTGGGGAACTTCGATTGCCCTGAGACTTCGTGTTCGGATCACCAGGCACCTGAGAGGTAGAAGTACACGACTACGCAGATAAACTGACTGAAAACTCACGAAACAGCTCGGAAGAGATTGATACTGGCCAATGACAGGATGAAAGCTCGTTATGATTTGAAAACTAATTCAGGTGGATTCAAGAAAGGTAACCAGGTTTGGCTATACAACCCACGGCGGAAGAAAGGTATACCCCCCAAACTAACACCGTTTTGGGAACGACCGTACGAGGTGAAGAAGAGGATCATTGACGTGGTTTAGAGAATCCAGCGCAGCCATATCATGGTGACCCAATGATTTTTCATCGAGACGATCGAATGAAGAGTGGAGGCCGTGTTACGAAAATAAGTAGAGTACGCCCTTGTTCATCTCGCACGTGTTAGATGATGCCACTGTTGGGAGTTTCCGGTGACGTCATATAATCATCGAGGTGTGTCCAGGAAGCCAGATGATTCCGGAAATTACATTCTCGAGAATTCTAGACTTATGTTTTTGAATATTTAAGCCGGTCGCACGCGACAGACGAACTATTTATATACAGATGTTATTTGTGGCCTAAGCCAATCGGGCTATACACAATGTTACGATCTCAGTTGAGGCGACCTGTCCACAAACTAGTATGTATGTTTGGGGTGAATATTAGCAGCACATCAGGACCATCGCAAAAACAGCTTCTCAAAAACTTCCGCGCCAGGTATTGTTCTCGCCTCGACAGATAATGTCAATTATAAAGATCAATACTACTATCTGTACTGGAATAATGTATTGGAGTCAGCAGCGAAGATAACAAAGAAGCTGTTAGATTATAATGCAAAGTAACATTGTCTCCCAAAATTACGAAACAGTAATATAGAAATAATCAAGAATATATTGAAAGAAAATAATTACCCCAGCCACTTTGCAGAAAAAACAATAAAAAACGAATAAATGCGATCTACAATAATAATGATAATAAATAAAAGAAAACAACACATACATACCTTTACCATACATATGAAACTATCAAATAAAATTTATAAAACATGGAAAAACACAACAAAACTATATCACACCGACTGCAAAATACGAATAAGACCATTTATTCAACATTAAATCTAGAAATACAGAAAACACAGAAACGCATACAGAATACCGGATGGCTGTAAAGTACCTATATAGGTCAAACAAAACAATATTTGCAAAATCAAGTACAAGCCCACAAGTACTCAAAAACTGACATTTCAGCCTTATCCAAACACGAAAAGAAAATCAACATAAGTTTGACACAAACAACGTTGAAATTTTGACCAAAGAAAGGAATCCAAGAGTAAGAACATTCCTTGAAATGATACATATTGAAAAACACCCCAACAGCATTAACAATATAAATGATATAAAAAACTCAAGCCAAAAACAACAACAATACATAACAAACTTCAATACAATAAAAAAAAGGAAAAAAAAAAATAAAAATAAAATAAAACAAAAAACTCATACAGTATAAGAATACCGTTTGAAACTGTCAAGAGAACCATATAAGGTCCAGACAAAACATATTTGCAAAACGAGTACAAGCACAATACTCAAAATTGACATACATAGCCTTTCCAAACACGAAAAAGAAATAACAAGTTTGACACTAACAACGTTGAAATTTTACCAAAGAAAGGAATCAAGATAAAACATTCCTGAATATACATATTAAAAACACTCCAACAGCATTACAATAGAAATGATATCAAAACTTAACCAATTAAACCACCTTTTAAGTTTCTTTATAATAGTAATAATAAAAACTGATCTTTACATGCTGCCAAAAAAAATACAGTCAGTCTCATATCCTATAACTCAATTTTAACAATCCAATGTTCTCATGAAGAGGGTAAACATGCATGAAAGATAAACAAACCATTCCCGATAACATCGAAGTCACACACCTACAATAACGTTCGTACGATGCAAACGCAGAAATTTACATAAAATAATTGGTAAGTGAATACTCATATACAGGGTGTAATCTAACCTCTTGCCATTTTATAACGAATTACAGTGGTTGAAAATCTGAAGAAAAACAATTGTGAAATCGACAAAATTTTGGGTAGCGCCACCCACCTAAGAGGGATACTCAGAGGAAAACTTTGGCAATTGTAAACATTCAACTCGATATTTGAATAATGTAAAATGTTGAACTGATTGTGTGATAAATGTATACATTGCAGGCTGTCTGAGATAGATATTCAATTTCAAAATGAAGAAAACAACAGACCGTGAAATATACAAACTGGTGATGAAGTCAGAACTAGTTGATTTCATTTTCTGCTTTGAGGCACTTATCATAATTATCACAGGTAAGTACACAAACACTATTGAAAAAGGAAACATTCGCAATTGTATATTGTTTTGAAAATTAATAACACGGCCATTTTAGTGATTCAGACATTCAGAACACGTGAACTGAACACTGTTGCTAAGCTAGTGTTAGCGAAACAACGATAGTATATCGATAGTATCGATAGTAAAATTCTATAATTTCATATCGATAGTTTCTCAAACCATCGATACCATCTAACTGATTAAGTGTTTGTGGAAGAGAGAAAGCAATCCAAATTCGTATACGAATATTGTTTGAAAATAGCACCCTGGATTAAAGTACAAGTTGATTATTTGACTTTTGTCATGCGACTGTCAAGTGTCGGAATTCCTACTCCATTACCTGTAGAAATCGTTGATGTGGCCAGTAAAGATCCAAACGAAACAAGCAAAATTAATGATTTGTTAGGTTTTTTGGATGTGCCTCAAGCACTCACTGCGTTAAGTAATGCTATTATTGATATTCGGCTGTATATAGAGAAATTCTGTGATTGGTATATCAAACTGTCCTATTCAATATTGGAAAAACAGTAAAAATTATTTAAGATAAATTACCTTCAAGTATTTGAGCATACCAGGAAGCCCTGTACCATCAGAGAGGGTGTTTTCAAAAGTAGGGCAAATTATGACTGACAGACAATAGGTTAATGTAATGCTTTTCTCAAAAGAAAATATTTCTATTTTCGATAAATTCAATTAGGAATAAACCACTTCCTCTGAATGTGATATTCAGAATCATTTAATTTTATAAGTGTTGAAAATGTTGAAATTTTTCATTTTTTCAATAAGTTCCTGTAGTGTTCCTGAAAAAAGCAATCTATGAAGCCAAAATAACTTTTCTATTTGAGAAAACTATGATATTAATTTGATAGTTTTTCCAAAACTATCGATAACTATCGAAAATCAAAACTATCGATGTTTAGCTAACACTATGCCAAGCATGCAA
Organism: Gonioctena quinquepunctata; assembly: GCA_018342105.1. Classification (NCBI taxonomy): domain Eukaryota; kingdom Metazoa; phylum Arthropoda; class Insecta; order Coleoptera; family Chrysomelidae; genus Gonioctena; species Gonioctena quinquepunctata. The sequence goes on along the minus strand of JAFIRS010002067.1, from coordinate 177,939 downwards.
GGTTTACAAAGCTGTCTACGAAGAAAGTCTGTTAGGTTCTACTAGTATTTTCTGATTGGCTGGTGAATGAAAGATCCCAATTAACAACAAAACCAAAAATAGTACGTGATGTGCAGGATAATTAATTTGAACATTATTGTCTTTTGCTGGCCCTTAAAACTAAACAACGAGCGTATTTTGAAGAGTAGAAGTCAAGATGAATCACTCGTCGCATTTATGAATGAAGTAGTAAATTTCAATCCTAGTTGGATTCTGGAGTCGCCAATCTCTGTGCGGGCGTTTTCGTACTAGATATAATATTATAATGTAAATTATTTTTTGATAGGATGGATTTTTTTTAAAAGACAATGACAATTATGTTAAATTAATGCTCGTGCACATGCGTACTGTTTTCTGATTGGTTGCTAATTATGATCTATCATTCACCAGCCAATCCGAAAACGCTAGTAGAATCTAACAAACTTTCGTTCGTAGACAGCTTTGTAAACCGTGCATGCTTGGCATAGTGTTAGCTAAACATCGATAGTTTTGATATTCGTTTTGGAAAAACTATCGAATGAATATCGATAATTTCGATAGTTTTCTCAAAAGGAAAAGGTATTTTGGCTTTATGGATTGCTTTTTTTAGGGAAACTACAGGAACTCCATTGACCAGAAATAAAAAATTTCAACATTTTCGACGCTTTAATAAAATAAAATGATTCTGGATGTCACATTCAGAGAAAGTGGTTCATTCCTAATTGAATTTATCGAATACAGAAATATTTTCTTTTAAGAAAAGCATTTCATTAAGTTTGTTGGACTTTAACCTATTTCGTCTGTCAGTCATAATTTGACCTGCTTTTGAAAACCCCCTATCTGATGGTACAGAGCTTCCTAGTATGCTCAAATACTTGAAGGCAATTTCTTTCTAATAATTATTACTGTTTTCCCAATATTGAATAGGACACTATGACATACCAATCACAAATTAATTCTACATAATAGCATTACTTAACGCAGTGCGTGTTCGGGGCACATTTAAAAAACCTAACAAAGCATTAATTTTGCTTGTTTCCTTTGGGTCTTTACTGGCCACATCAACGATTTCTACAGGTAGTGGAGAAGGAATTCTGACACTTGACATATGACACTTGCAGTTTCGCATGACAAAAGTCAAATAATCAACATGTACTTTAATCCGGGGTGCTATTTTCAAACATATTTGTATATGAATTTGGATTGTTTTCTCTCTTCCACAAACACTTAATCAGTTCGATAGTATCGATGGTTTGAGAAACTATCGATATGAAACGATAGTTTTTTACTATCGATACTATAGATATTCTATCGATGTTTCACACTAGCTTGGCAACAGTGTTCAGTTCACGTGTTCTAAATGCCTGAATCACTACAATGGTCGTTTATTATTTATTTAAACTGTATTCAATTGCGAATGTTTCCCTTTTCAATAATGTTTGTGTCGTTTGTTTCTTACCAGTGATAATAATGATAAGTGCCTCAAAGCAGAGTGTTCCATGTTTTTGGCGGACACTGTGTATATATATATATATATATATATATATATATATATATATATATATGAATTTAGAAATAACGACTGAAAATTGGTATGAACAGTGGGGAATAACGGGGATCTTCAGTCAGCACAAGTGTTGAACTATGAAAAACTCTTTAATACGTTGGACCGAGCTTTCGTTTCAATTTTGAAACTTCTTCAGGGTCAGTAATCTGAGTGGTTGATTAATGAACATTAACTATAAAAAAAACGTAAAATATGTAAATATTTGTCGGAATGGTGTTATATATATATTATTTAGTTTCTTGACCACATATATATTTTTTCTTCAATTTCTCGGAATATGTTCTGATTCAGTTGATTCGTATAATTTCTTTTAAGGACGTTTTGACATAGAATATAAATATATTTTTGCATTTTCTGTAATATGACAATTCAAAAAGATCTTGGATATTAAAGCCGTGGCAAGGTAAAGAATTGCTTAGTGGATACTTCATACATTTAACTACCTGAATCTAGAATTTCAGCTGTTTCGTAGTTTTTGTTAGATTTAAGTAAAATTTTTTTTCTATTTATTGGATTAGATATTATCATTTGAGGAACATCTTGATGTTCTCTGGAGAACGCCACCGACAATCTCTTTTCACCTTTCCACTGCTCCAGTTCTCACAAACACTGGCGACCTTTCCAAAAACGTTATTGCGTTCAATGAAGGAAATTCAAAAGATAACTCAAAAGACAGAAATTAACAACAGTCTGTTTGAGATAATTTTATTCAATTTCCTGAAGATTTCCCAATTTCAACTGTCTATCTAAAAGTGGATAAAAAATTACCAGATTTTTTCGGCAAAAATCCACCTTGGTTTGCGAAGCAAAACGAGATATTCGCTTTGGTAATTTTCCGGTGAAGCGAAGATTACACCTTGAAATGGATGGAACGAGAATAAGGAAATAGAAAAACCAAAATGTATTTAAATTTATTGATACCTAAAAATATGTGCATTTGAAAGTGTCAGGTAGAACATAGGTACTCATTCAAATTCATGTTGTATGCCACTGTTGCTATCAGTAGATATTATAATACATTCAATGGTATTGTCATCATTGGATATTATAATTTCCTCCTTGTCAACCTGTCGCACACGTTTAGGAGGAATTTTTCGTTTTGTCTTTGGAATCTTCTGCAGATATTCATATTCTTTCACTATAGTAGCAATTTTCCCTTCGGTATGCGAAAAGTCGCCCTTGAAAGTTGGCGGATGGTTGTGAGATTGGTTCTTTATTAAAATCCTGTCTCCATGAGATACAAGCCTGGCCCTGCATTTAAACAATTCTTTCTTGTTACAGCACCACATTATTCTGTAAGTGCTTCTCCTTTCCAGCTTGTATTCAAAGTTCTGATACATTAGCATGCGATTCTTGAGTCCAGGAAAGTAGTGAATCAGTGCTAAAATCATAGTAGGAAATCATTCTTACAAAATATGATCGATATTGAGGTAATTTACTTTCAGATTACTTTATCGAATCGGCGTTATTTGAAAATATTTTACGAAAACTCGTTGGTGAGTAGAATAATAAAAAATCCGCGATCAGCTTCAATCATTTCCAAGTAAATCGTTTAATTATATTTGTATATTGAAATACTCACAAAGCATTTCCAGTAACTGTATTTTAAGAACTCAGATTTCTTGGTTTTATGAGAATAAATATTAAAGTGGGGAACACTCATTCAAGGCAAAGCTCATTGAACTAAGAAATGTGAAAATTGCCTATAGCCGGCGTCTCACGGCGCGAGACTTGGCGAGCTCGACTTGGGGATTGTCGAGTTTCGCGTCATGAAAAAGGTCGACTCGCGTAGGATCGAGACTTGATAAGCGTAAGCTCGAGGTGGCTCGACCGTTCCCATGAAATGTCGGTAAATTCCCAACATCAAAGGCGCGAGGCTCGACTAGCTGGATTGTGCTGTATGGCTTGTTGAGCTATCACACGGCACGAGGGTGTCTGTCCACGGTGTCTGCTACGACTGGAGCCCGATCGCTTTGAAGGGGAAGTTTGGTGGTGGCAGAGCATAGTTGAGTGATGTTTTTATTAGTGTATATCAACATGGAATGGAATTCATAAGCAATTATTGAATTCCCAGATTTATATGAGGAAGAAAAATATGTATATAAAAATACGCTGCTGCACATGTTATCCCCTCATCGGCGCTATCTATAGCTACTGCACTACACAATGTATCCCTTCCTAGGCTCGTGTACCAACTTCTAGACACCTTTGGACAAAGACCCTCGCGCCATGTGACCGCATAACAAGCCATACAGCACGTGCCAGCTAGTCGAGCCTAGCGCCTTTAATGATTGCAAATTTACCGACATTTCATGGGAACGGTCGAGCAACCTCGACCTCATGCTTGACAAGTCTCGATCCTACGCGAGTCGACCGTTCTCACGACGCGATACTCGACAATCTTCAAGCCACGCTCGTCAAGTCTCGCGCCGTAAGACGCCGACTTAAGGACAGCTCATTAGAACTATTCTAGTGTATTTCATTGAAATGTCCTGTATTTTCCCCTGTTTAGTCTAATAATTAAGTTTCATCAAAAAGCTATGTACGTGCAATGTTCATTGTGCCTGGAATATAAGCCTTAATGACGTTAATGTAACAAACAGTACTCGCACTAAATATTGAAATGTAACTTACAATTCACCCGCGGAAAAGCTTCTGTCTGATCAGCTTTTCCGCTGACAGTTCTGTCCAACAAGACTTAGCATTTTCGTTTGTTTTTTTACAATAACTAGTTTATAACTGTTTTCTGACAAGTTGTCAATAACGTTGGGAATTTCTTTATATTCAAATTTTTGTAATTCCAAAAATGAAAAACTCCTTATGACAAATTGATGTGTTAGAAAATATGGGGTTTCATAAAATCAGACGTGGAATCATTTGCACTCAAAGATAACCTTCCATCGTTCAAGATAACCCTTGGGGGTATTTGTCTTGGAAAGGAAAACATCCTCAATTTAATATTAAATAGAAAGATATTTCTGAAAATTGAAAAATTTACAATTAAAATCAGATAAATTTTTGTGAATATCTAACAGAAAACAACTACTTTCACGGCTATGAACTCACCCTAACTCAAAAGAAAAAATATGAAGTTAATTTGCATTTTTATTCGGTTGTAATTTAATTTCTATTCCAGTCTCAAATAAGAACTCATATAGATGAACGAGACAAAGAAATAAAATTTCAAGAAGGAGAACTCACCAGAAATATTGTACATTGATGTAAGACTGGCATCCATTCATTAGGTCTTCAATACATTTTGTCGACTGAAATCTATTTCACGCTACCACGATCATCAGGAAGACCGGAAGGATTTTGAAACACATTTTCTAGAAGCAATTCTCCTTTCTGGTCAGATGGAAACTCAAAAATACAGAGAAATGTATAGTTACTTTCCTATCTTCAAACCTCTTTGTGTTAGGAAGTTACATTAGCTTCTGTATGAGTATGAGAGGAAAATGAAGATTGTGTCACACCGATGTCTGACAAGAATCCGAATAATAATGATTATATCTGGCAGATTTATTCCAAGAGTTTGACGATATCCCGTTAATTCATTCATCAGAAGTTACAGTTTTTGGATATCAAACAATTCAAGAAATATAACACAATCAAGTGAAAATTAAAGAATCATGGCTTTTTTCTCAAAGCTGATCACTGTTACTGACCTACAAAATAACTATATTTCTGGCAATACCCCAAGAAACATTTATTGCATCTTTGGATAATTCTACAAAGTTATGCTTTGGAGATACGAAATAAGGAAATATTCATCAATTCAGTCAGACTTACCACTAGTGAGCCTGTTTCGGGGTTTTTGCCCCTCATCAATAAAGTGTAGGTCAAGTAGAAAATAACTATTGTCTGTATACTTCTTTTTATGGAAATTTCCCAAACCAGTAAAAAACAGACTCACCGAATGCTTACAGTTCTTTTATTTCTGTGCTTATTTTCCCTCTCTGTAAGTGAAATAATTTTGGTACATATTCCATTCCCCACGAAAGATTCCTTGAATTTCATGAAATTATTCATTATAGAACTCCATTCTCTTATTTGGAGTTTTTATGAACTATTTGGTCTCTATACCATGCGCATTATTGGTTATTTAATCATTTAATCAACTAGTGTATTAATGATGGCGATTAATGATCGAGATATTTTAACGCGAGAGCGAAGCGAGCGCGTTAATGTTCGAGATCATTCATCGCCATTTTAATATACGAGTTGATTGCAAATTTTTTCCGTCGACCTCGTTCCTGGGGTCAACTGAAATTTTCGATATTCATTTCCTTTAACTAGGAGGAAACTTACAATATTTGGATTTGAAAATACATAAATTTGATAGCTCCAAGGTAATATGATTTGGAATTTGAATAATATTCGAATTCGTGTATGTTTAATTGCCTAGGCCGAATTGATACATTAATGGAGAAATCGACCATTTATAGGTTATTAATGGTATATTTCGGTGTAAGTTTGGCTGCATATATCACACTCATGATTAAAAGAGAAATTGAAGGTTAATAAAAACAATCGATTTCGTGTAGATTACACAACTCGTTAATACAAGGTCGCCAAAAAGACATATTATTGCGCATCAAGTCATACTGTTTCCCGGAAATCAACTTCAGCACAAAATTTATAGATCAAATTCCGGAATAATCTGTTTCGGCATATACTTATTTCATCGCAATATTGTATATAGCCAACGGGTTCGAAGGTCAGCAATCATACAGGGTGACCCAGGGGTGTGTTCAAGCTCCATATTTTTTTCTGTCCAAGCTATCGACTTGATTTTATTTTATACGATAGGACCGACAATGAAGCAATTCTAAAAATATGTCCCAAAAGAAGATACACAACCAAGTTTTTTTTTTTATGGCAATCCCCCATTTTTATTACATTTCGACATGGTATTTGTCATCATCAGGTTAAAACATAATTATTTTATTTGAATTTCTGCGTTCGCATTGTATGAACGTTATACACACATCTACAATAACGTTCGTACAATGCGAACGCAGAAATTCAAATAAAATAATTTTGTTTTAACCTGATGATAACAAATACCATGTCGAAACGTAGTTTGAAGAAATGATATGAGTTGACTGAATCAGACTTTCATTGCGATAAATTGGAGAAAAAAAAATATATATATATATATATATATATATATATATATACAGGGCTATTCATATTCGTTTCTGTACATGGGGATCTTGTAAACGATAAGGGATAGAGTGTCGGTTAAATTGTGGCAAAGTTGCGTATTTTAGAGACCTATTCAATGATGTGAAAAAATCGAATTTAGCTCTTTTGGTTCTGGAGATATACAGGAAAAACCAAAAAATCCCAAATTATTTTTTTGCCTGTATCTTCTGTATTCGCAGACATATTGAAAATCTGTCCACATTTTGCTATTGGCACTTGATGTGGGCTATCAGAATATGTTCATGAATCTTTTATACAGGGTGTCATCTGACTTGGGCCACTCCCATCTTTGAATTTTTAAATACGGACCTGTATTTTTTGTTGTAGTTTTTGGATCGTCGACGTTCACTTCATACTGAGAAATTAAATTTAATTTTATATTTCGGGAAGTTTCGGTAGTATTATATTATAATTGGGTGAATTATTCCCTTTTGAATTACGGCCCGGAAAATTGGTTGACTGAGTTAAATAAAAACACAATAGCAACTTTCAGGTCTCCCCATGTACCATAGTGTTTTTCGAGAGTATTTTTTTCATTTTTAGGTACCAATTCATATGTCTTCACATTTTCAATGCTCTTTGAGCGTTTTCTACAATGAACTTCGAATAGCAAAACCTTTCATGATTATCTGAAACATATCTACAACAAAAGTAGATTATACATATGTATTTTAATAAGCTGAAAAGGAAATGATAGCAATAATTACATCCGAAACGAACACTATAATTGTAATGAAAATTGAAATGAAGTAATTTATATACACAAAAAAATTAATGGCGCAATAAATGTTCGAATTGGAGTTCTTCCATTTCAAGACATTTTTGAACTCGTTTTTTCATATTATTTATTGCCCTTAATACACTTCTTTGCTGCATTGTTGCGAAAGCATTCAAAATCCTCAATCTCAAGTCTTCCATATTTTCTATCTCTCCGCCAGCGTAAATCCTATTTTCCAATGTCCCCCATAGAAAATAGTCCAAAATAGTAAGATCTGGTGATCTTGCAGGCCATCTTATTGGCCCATTATTTGCTATCCATCTGTTGTTGAATGTGGTATTCAGAAACTGATTAACCTCTCTTGTACAATGAGGACGAGCTCCATCATGTTGAAACCAGATTCCATTCAACCTACCTATCTTCGAGGTATTCAGTGAAGGTGGTCCTTAAGAATTGCAAATAACGTTCGCCATTCAATGTCTCCTGGAAAATATATGGCCCAAGAATTTTATTATCAAAAATTCCTGCCCATACATTAAATCCAAATCGCACTTGAGGACGAACTTCTCTGAAATTATTTTCATTGGTCTGAGACCAGACATGTTCATTATTCCTATTGAATACACCGCAATTTGTGAAACGACTCTCATTGGTCCAAATGATGTTATTCAAAAAATTCCCATCTCTTACGATTTGTCTACGCAACCAGTTGCAGAAATTTCTTCTTCTTTCGGGTTCTCCTGGATGTAATTTATGAACCGTTTTAAAAAAGGCAAAAAGGCCCTACCTAGCAACTACAGACCTATCGCACTGCTATCTATTATTTCAAAGGTCATGGAAAAAGCCATCAACATCGAGCTCATGAAATATCTGGAAGACTCAGGAATTGTCAACGATAGGCAATATGGCTCCCGCCATCAGAGATCAACTGGTGACCTGCTCGCTTACGTCTCACATATATGGCAGCTATCTATTGAAAAGTATGGAGAAACTTTAGCTGTGGCATTAGATATCTCCAAGGCGTTCGATCGAGTTTGGCACCAGGGACTCCTCGCCAAGCTACCGTCTTATGGCTTGCCCCCTCAGCTGTGTTCTCTGCTTGCTAGTTTTCTCTCAAACAGGTCTCTCCATGTAGTGGTCGATGGAGTTTCATCTGACACTCTACTCATAAATGCTGGTGTTCCGCAAGGATCTATTCTCGCACCAACACTATTTCTACTTCACATCAACGACCTGTTGAAAGCAACTTCATGTCCAGTACACAGCTTTGCCGATGATAGTACCCTCCATACCGCTTTCTCTTCCAGGGCCCCTATATCAGCCCGTGAAACCAGAAATGAACGAGGAAAAAATGTTAATAATATAAATATGGACTTAGCAACAATTCTCGAGTGGGGATCTAATAACTTGGTAGAATTCAATGCAAACAAAACACAAGCATGTCTTTTCTCTAGAAAAGCCGATCTCACTGTGCCTAACATAACTTTGTCAGGAGTAACCATACCACTGAAGTCATCCATATCGATGCTTGGTATTACTATCAGCAATAACCTTTCCTGGGAAAATCACGTGAGGTCCATTGCCAAAAGTGCATCCCAAAAACTTGGTTTTTTGTTTCGTGCCAAGAGCTATTTCACCCCCACTCAGCTGCTTATGATCTATAAGGCGCAGATCCGACCTGTCCTGGAATACTGTTCCCATATTTGGAGCGCGGCACCTAAACATATCCTGAGGCTTTTGGATTCTGTCAAAAAAAGGGCAATTCGTCTCGTCGGTGATGCCTCGCTTACAATCTCGCTCACTTGTCTGGAACACCGTAGAAAAGTTGGCGATTTGTCTCTATTTTATAGATATTTTCATGGGCGATGCTCTTCTGGAATATCAACAATCGTTCCTGCTTTGGCAGTCTCTTCGAGACTAACCCGTCAAGTTCAGTCATCACACCCCTTCGTGGTCACTTTGGAGACCTGCAGAACATCACTTTCCAAAGACTCGTTCATCCAACGAACAGCGAGGCTTTAAAACTCATTGCCTAGGGAGGTGTTCCCCGAGGCATACAACCTCCAGAAATTTAAGAAGAACACCAACTCCTACCTTCTTTCCCTTGGTTCCCACGATATTCTCTGAACATTACAGGATATCCCTTTTCGTGGGAACCAGAACATAAAAAAAAAAAAATTTGTAACATTTAAAATTATGCTTCCTGAGAGTGCGCCAAACTGTCGTTTGTGGCAAATTCAATTCATCTGCAATTTGTACCGATGATTTCGATGAATTTTCATTAATCTAAAATTCAGTGATATTACTGAGAGTTTATTAAAATTTAAAAAAAAACTGACTTTTTTAACAATACTTTCCTCTTTTTCGGCTGGAGTTCTGTTACCATAACTTTTGCGAGGCTTATTGAATGATATAAATTCGCTGAGGTTTTTGTCTAATTTCTGGAACAAAGTTTCATGCGGTTGACGCATAACTGTTTCTATGGTTTTCATAATAAATTTTCACCTTGTCCCGTTTTTCTTCAGCGGAAAACATCATTTTTACACCAATAAACTCAAAGATATACAACAAATATGACAAATGTCAAAATATTATCGACAATTGTTCTCATAGTCTACTGAGATTTCATCGGTATTAAACATCTTAACTAAAGACATTAGCAACTTATAGGTAAGTATTATAGTAACTAGCGAAAATGTGGTGTTATGATCTTTCTATCTCCAAGAATCACTTATGGTACAAGAAAATGTGGAAGACTTGAGATTGAGGATTTTGAATGCTTTCGCAACAATGCAGCAGAGAAGTGTATTAAGGGCAATAAATAATATGAAAAAACGAGTTCAAAAATGTCTCGAAATGGAAGAACTCCAATTCGAACATTTATTGCGCCATTAATTTTTTTGTGTATATAAATTACTTCATTTCAATTTTCATTACAATTATAGTGTTCGTTTCGGATGTAATTATTGCTATCATTTCTTTTTTAGCTTATTAAAATACATATGTAAAATCTATTTTTGTTGTAGATATGTTTCAGATAATCATGAAAGGTTTTGCTATTCGAAGTTCATTGTAGAAAACGCTCAAAGAGCATTGAAAATGTGAAGAAATATGAATTGGTACCTAAAAATGAAAAAAATACTCTCGAAAAACACTATGGTACATGGGGAGACCTGAAAGTTGCTATTGTGTTTTTATTTAACTCAGTCAACCAATTTTCAGGGCCGTAATTCAAAAGGGAATAATTCACCCAATTATAATATAATACTACCGAAACTTCCCGAAATATAAAATTAAATTTAATTTCTCAGTATGAAGTGAACGTCGACGATCCAAAAACTACAACAAAAAATACAGGTCCGTATTTAAAAATTCAAAGATGGGAGTGGCCCAAGTCAGATGACACCCTGTATAAAAGATTCATGAACATATGCTGATCGAGTGCCAATAGCAAAATGTGGACAGATTTTCAATATGTCTGCGAATACAGAAGATACAGGCAAAAAAATAATTTGGGATTTTTTTGTTTTTCCTGTATATCTCCAGAACCAAGAGAGCTAAATTCGATTTTTTCACATCATTGAATAGGTCTCTAAAATACGCAACTTTGCCACAATTTAACCGACACTCTATCTCTTATATATTATATATATATATATATATATATATATATATATATATATATATACATATATATATATATATATTATATATTATATATGTATATATGTATATATGTATATATGTATATGTGTATATATGTATATATGTATATATGTATATATGTATATATGTATATATGTATATATGTATATATGTATATATGTATATATGTATATATGTATATATGTATATATGTATATATGTATATATGTATATATGTATATATGTATATATGTATATATGTATATATGTATATATGTATATATGTATATATGTATATATGTATATATGTATATATGTATATATGTATATATATATATATATATATATATATGTATATATATATATGTATATATAATATGTATATATGGAATTTGAGTTTCTTGGGGTTTCGGTTCTTTTTGTGAATGACAAGTCTTCTTTTAGGAGATAAACATTTATTTCGTCGACGTTTCGACCGTGTCCACGGTCTTCTTCAGGAACTACAAATATATTTTACGTTGACACAAAGATCCAATATTAATGATGAAATGGACTTACCTAACAATAATTAGCTGGACCAATATTTCGAAAAAAGGAAAGGGTAAAGGCAGCAGATGATTTATTTTCCATAATTATACAATTTTTTTTCTCCTCTTCATTGTGTATAAAAAACCGGGAGACTTTGTTGTTGTTCTTTTCATTAAAATCAAACGTGAGCAATCTGATAAGGAGGCTGGTTGATATGGATGTGAACTATCGTTGGAAAGGTACGGTGAAGCGACTTGGGTTGTCGGTGGACGGAAGCTTATGTGGATTCTACTCGGTTGTTTAAATTGATAATTTCTGCTTTTCTGGAGATAGATGTTTGTCGATTCTGTTATAGATGGCGTGATGGACGGTGAATGTAGGTGGTAGTATTGTTCAAAGTAGGTTATGGTATATTTTGTTTAAGTTAGTGATGTATATATATATATATATATATATATATATATATATATATAACTTTAGCACCATTCAAGATAGCTCAATCAACTTTTATCCAGTCGATTCCTTAGGCCTTAGCGCATCTTTCAATTATCCTAGTAATTTTTACAAGAACAGGAAAGGATGATTAACAGGAGACAATGTAAAAATGTTGAGGGAAGGCTACTTATACATGCCACCATCATGTTTCACATAAGTAAATGAGCCCCGAACTCTAGCAAGCGTTGCTCGATCAGCATCATCAAACTGCTAAAAAAATCAGAAAATATCAGCACCAAAATAAAAACAACAGCAAAAGCGTTGAAAAAGCATGAAAAACATCCAACCTTTGCAATGGGTTCACTGTTGAAGTGGTAGATGGAAGTCTTAACGAAAATGTAAATCCCTCACCCTATAAAAATGTTACCCTGCCTGAAGATGGCCTACTGAACCTCGACAAGACTTTTCCAGCTGAAGAAAAGAATGGACAGAATGAACTAGAAGATGAGTATCTCAATGGCCAGGATAATGCCAAAATTGGGAGTCCATCAAGCAGTAATCAACAAAAAAGAATCCTTGTTATAGAGGAAGAGTATGGTGAGAATTTTGCACGAATACTAGATTTAGTAATAGACATTTCTGAATACTGCGCTCATGAAATCCTAAAAAAATAAAAATGGAACTAAGTGAAATGAGTAGAAACATTTTCAATGACACAATTGCTTTTGGCTCAAAGGACGTTGGAAGGCTTCCGTAATCCTGTTTTTCATATCATCTGCAGTTGTTGGACGATCTCTGAAAACCCTTTCCATCACGTACCCCCCAAAGAAAGAAATATATAGGAGTATGGTCTGGGGATCACGCGAGCAAAGGAATAGTACCTCCTCTGCCTATCCAACGATCAAGATAGAATTGATCTAAAAATTCTCGCACTATCCTATTATGCACTGCAGCACCATCGTGTTGCAACCACATGGTCCTTCTGGTGTTCAAATCCACTTCTTCAAACATTCTGGGAAGATGTAAATACCTTTCACCATTCAGCACATTGTCGAAAAAGTAGGGTCCAATGATGTGATTTCCAATAATTCCTCCCCAAATATTGAGCGACCATGTGATCAATAGTCCTCAACCAGTGAGGATATTCGATTGCATGATAATGCATACTATGTTTGTTTCCCCGACCCGTTGTTCTTGAACGGTGCTTCATCAGAAAACAGAATTTTGTATTAAGTATTATAATCCTCGTCAATCATGACGCAACTCTATTTGCAAAATCATTACCATACAATTCTTGATGTAGGTTCAGATGAATGAGGGTGTAACTTATGTTTCAATATTATTCTGTTCACACTACTTTGTGAAATAGCCGTTTCTCTGGTAATGCAATGAAATAGTTTTCAAGAAGGGGTAAACCTCGGAATGAAAGATAATAAGCTATAAAATCGTAAAAACCTTTGTTTTGGCAAGTTGGCTCAAACCTCTCATAAGATCTCTTGTCCGCGTCTGAAGATATTCAAGGTCAAAGGTCGAAAAAATCGAATTTTCGTTAATATCTCGTTTTCTATGATTTGAATGATATTTGCATACATTATAAAAGTTCTCTTCAAATTTTGTTTCGAACAATGTTTTGTACGTTCAACCGTTTTTGAGATAGAGGGCGAAGAGTGAGGAGTCCCCAGTCATATATGTGATGACGCAAGTTCAACCGTGAATCCCAATACATAGTACGTTTTATAAAGTTAATTATTCACTTATTCGTTAGTGCAGCAGCTCATCAATATATAAATCGTATCTACTACCAGATTAAACTTGGTTAGGGAACGATTTAGAACCATGGAGTTGGGTACTACAAAATGGAATCAACTAGATGAACTGTTCAATACAATAATTTGCAACTACAAGAATTATTGTGGTTCGTGCTGCGGATGCAGAAAATCGGGCATAAAATAATCTTCAACTTGTGGCCAGTGTATCAACTTGTGGCCAGTGTAATGGACAAGCATGCCTCCTATCAAAATGATCTCGATGAAGAAAGTGCATATAACCCTCAAATCCTTGGAGATCTAGAGACAAAAATAATTGGTAACGAGGATGATGATAATGAATTGGAAATTCTTGAGTCACCGCAAGAAGATGACGATGATGAAGAAGAAGACAATTAAGACACATATTTACTTCTAATAATAACACTTGAAGTTAAAAAAGTCTCCCCGCATTCGAACTGAAATTGTGATGAATGAATGATACATAACTGCTAAATAAGAATATAATTATTATATTTATATATATATATATATATATATATATATATATATATATTGTAATGTTATGATAAATTGTAAATATATTGTTGTTCATGAAATGAAGATAGCTAATAATTTCAGCTCTTCTTTGTGAGCCAAATTATTATGATATAGATAAGTATTTTCGCCCTGTATAATATTGCAATGATGTAATAATAATTGCTAGCTAACGTCACTGTTCTCTCGTCACGTTGCTGCCAATTGTTATCACTTCCTTACCACAGCTAAGCACAGTTGGTACGCCTCTTGTCTCAGATAGCCGGTTCAGGCAATTGAGACACTAGCCACAGCTTGATATGTCAAATTTATATTTATTCAATGGTCATAAGTATGATTGTTGGTCATTGTAGAAAACAAACGACAAAGTAAATTATTTCCTTTATTCAGGAAAACTTAATTTTACCTGGCCTACGAAAGATACCTTACTCTAAGGTGAATCTACAAATATTCATGGATAATCATGAGAAAAGTTCATTGGTAAAATATACACAACCTCACTTTAACCTTGAAAGTGAAAATTTCTTTAATAGTTCGAAATCAATTGAAATAAAGTTCTTCCGATGGAATATGCGTTATTAGTGAAATTGTTCAGTTCGGAATGTGCACTATGGAAGTTTATACCTGTCTGGAACTGTCGCTGTTCAATACACGCCAGGATTTGGATTCCCTTTCACTCCAATGCTATCAGGAACTCCAATACCAAATAGAAGGAACCATACAAATTCAGCAATCAGCTTTGGATACTTGTATATGGTGTACAAATAAGGTAATGTTGGTTTTCCGCTTATAATGTGGAATTATTCAATTTTTCTTTCTCCCAAAATATAACGTGGCATTCGTTTTAAATTTATTTTCGATCTCTCTTTCTGGCTTTGTTTGTTGTCACCTGGATACCAATTTTGTTCCTTCCCTCCGATTCGAATTTTTGAATTCGCGCACTATATTGTCACTTTATCACTGTTTGTGGTTATTTGTCATAACTTATACATAAAACTATTTTTCCATTTTTATTAACTATGTACAAATTTCAATAATAATTGCCTCTGACACTCCCTCGTTCTTATTCCCTCACAATTTCAAATTCTACATGTGACCATACTGTTCCCTGATTGGCTATTGTCATCAAGAAGTTTGCTGTTCTACCATTGGCTACTTTTAGTTAGCTACAATTTCATATACTGTATGTTTCAAATTTATAAATTTGTAGATCACATTTTATTCAGGAAAATTCTGTAAATCTAGACTTTTTGTTGTCTTATGAAGAATTATGGGTTGTAATCATTCTGACAGTGTATGAAATTGAGTGTGTTATAGTATTTGGACATTTTATCTATTCATATCATACAGAAGCTTAATAAAGGAAATAGAACTTCAAAATTATGTAAAACAATCTCTTGAAATTAATAGCTATTTATTAATTATTCTTTTTATGGGTTATTTCTTTTTAAAATATATAACTGGTTTTTCATAACATAACAATATATATATATATATATATATATATATATATATATATATATAAATATATTTGATATGAAGTAAGTATTATTAAACGAGTATTTGATTTTTGAATAATATTTATAAATATAATATATTAAATGGTCAATAATCAAGGGTTTTACATAATTATAATTTCTTTAGTGAATAATTTACTTTATAAGCCGTACTATGTATTGGGATTCACGGTTGACCTAGCATTATGACATGTATGACTGAGCGCTCCGCACTCTTCGCCCTCTATCTCAAAAACGGTTGAACGTATAAAAAATTATTCGGAGCAAAATTTCATGCTCTACAACTTTTAAAATGAATGCAAATATCATTTGAAAGCATAGAAAAGCGAAATATTTACGAAAAACCGATGTTTTCGACCTCTGACCTTGAATATCTTAAGACGCGCCACGTGATCTTATGAGAGGTTTGAGCCAACTTTTAAAATGCCAAAACAAAGGTTTATACGAGTTCATAGCTTATTATATTTCATTCCGAGGTGAAACCCCTTACGTGACTGGATATGGGGCTCAAGTGAGGCTTCTCCTATAGCATCAATAAAACTAGCAACTCATTTTCCTCATTGATCCGACCTGTAACAATTTCCTTTTTGGTATAAGAAACACTATCAGTGAGTTCAAACCGATCTATCAACTTTTGGAATGAAGAGTTCTTGCTTCTGAGTATTTTTGATGGTAGATTAGGCTTGCTATTGTCAGCTTCGCCAATACAGTAAACCCTATTCGCTAATTCTTCGCGAGTGGAATTCATTATTCACAATTCGACATGCACAATTATTAAAGTACACGGATGTGTCAAATTTTACACAGCGGCCTACTCGATTCCTTTTTTTTCCAAAAAACCATCAACATTTCTTATTTTGTAGACCCCACAAACCCTATATTGACAAAAATCTCTTGTAAAATGTCATGTTGCATTTGAAAAAGTCAAGTTATTGCCATTTGTAATTTGTCATTTTCAAAAAATCGAAGTAGACTAAAGCTTGTGGAATCGACTGGAAAAAAGTTGGTTTAGCTATCATGAATTGTTCTGAAGTTATAAATTTTTCTGTCTATATATATATATATATATATATATATATATATATATATTCGATTTATAGGAACAAACCTTCGTTAATAATATATAGAAATGTCATATCAAGAAAAAAAAATGAATTTTCATATCATATATATTTAAACAAATAATCATTTCTATTACATAAAAGAGAAAGAAGCTTAACCTAAAATTTAAAAAAAATGCTAATTCTATTTATTCCTTCCCCAAGAGATACTTGGGTTAGAAATACTACTCAAACTCATCGCTGAGCAAAGTGAGACTGACTGAGGTTCAATGATGCCAACACTGAATGTTTAACCTTGAAACTACTGCTAAATTTTTTAGGTATAAAAAAATCCAATCTAATATTTTTTGAAATTGTCAGTTTAAAGTAATATATAGAAATAATCAAGCAATTTAGATTTTTCGAGTTATTAGTAAGAGTGAAGAATCGTTAAAAAACAAAGATACTGTTCAACGCAATATGAGACTATTTCTTGGGTTCAATTGTTGAAAAGAAGCATATGTTCCATGATATTTTACATCTTTATGGTAACCAGAGGTGTTTAGACTCTAAAAATGATAGAAGATATACCAAAAGAGTTTGAAATTTGGTGGTGGCATCAAGGAATATTCAGCAGAAAACCTACGTTTCGTAGAAATAGTTTAACAGAAAATTTAAAGAATGGGTCTGCGAAATTTGATTTGATATCGATGGCTTAATTCGCAAACCTAAATCACAAAATGTCATTATTATAAAAGAGACAAAAATGAAATTATTTTGAAACTATATCATCTTGTAATATTCCAAAAGTACTTTTTCCGCTATTTCTTCTCAAAATCATAGAGTAGCTGGAAGAAAAAGAATAACTTAGAGTATTGCGAAAATTGGAGATACAACAAAGTTTTCCGATTTGCCTTCTTTCAGACCATGCTATGTGACGCTATCTAACAGGTTGTGAAGAAAGATCAATTTAGGCAAAAATGGACTTGAAAGTTTTGCGAATTAATCCAACTCATTTCAGTTTGGTGAAAAAAATTATCTGACCCGTGGAGAAGAAGCAAATGTCAAAAACTACATTGTTCGTGATCATTAAAAGAATACATCTATTATGTTCCACTATTCTCGAGCAAGTCATTGAACTTACAGCTAATAGAACAGTTTGAAACTTACATTCTAAATGGTTACATTTTATAAGGAATTTAAAATTAAACATAAATGCTCATAATGATGAAATAAAAAAATAAAAAGAACCAAATAAATGATTAAAAAAACACGGAAAAATAAACGAACTGGACACATT
The DNA here is from genome assembly GCA_018342105.1 of Gonioctena quinquepunctata. Taxonomy (NCBI): domain Eukaryota; kingdom Metazoa; phylum Arthropoda; class Insecta; order Coleoptera; family Chrysomelidae; genus Gonioctena; species Gonioctena quinquepunctata. Next base: position 159,657 of record JAFIRS010002067.1, on the reverse strand, counting down.
AAAAACATTCTTGTCGTCTACCAGACACAATACATTACTCAAAACCCCTTCGTTTAAGATTTTTCGGTGATATCAAAGCACTTCGGGCTTTCTTGAAGAATGGTTTAGGGGTATCTTTCATTTTAGCACCCGCTTCACGCTTCACATTTGGACTATCGGCCCTCTTCAACAGACCCGAATCAGATCTTCTGATGGCCTGTCTTGGATCCAGCTTTCTGGTAGAATCAGAATCTCTCCTTCTGAATGCAATTTTAGAATCCATCAATGATTCAACGCCCATGACGATGATGGGTGGTTCATTCTTTTTGGTACCAAATCCAATTTTCTTTGTAGGACGGCCGATGTTCTTTAGTTTTTCAGATCCTGAGTCATCGCCATTCCTAATACTATTTGTTTGTCGGATAGCCTTCACCGATGGGTCCATTCGAATTTCCACGATTTCGACACTGCATTCGTCCAAATTTCCAGTGAATGTGGGGGCATGGTTATGTTTAATTATGTCCTTTATCTGTACAATGTCGTCAAATGTAACAAACTTCGCTTTACACTGTTTAGTTCTTGATGAGACGCATCGCCAAGAGGTCTTATTAGCCGTTTTATTTTCAAGTTTGAATTCGTAACTGTCCAAAATTAGACTCTCCATATGTTTGCCTTCTGGTATTGTCTTGTAAATTAGCGCTGGAAAAAAAACGAAATATCAGTAAAATATTTTTTTAAATATCGTCATTATCATATTACTAAAGACCATGAATTAAATTTTTGTAATTGGAAGAGAAGATGAAAGTCCGAGGAAACTGTTGAAACCTTTATTAATAACATTAACAATTTCTAATATTGTAACAGTGGAGGACTAGAAATGTGGTTGTCTGGCATATTGCTTAGCAACTTATGAGAGAAAAAATTTTATTCAAAAGAGAATACAATTCACGTGTCACATTAGGGTGTTTTTTATTTTACGGCTATTTTTTTCTCACTCCCAACCGAAAATTTCGTTGGAAATGTCCAAAACAAAATTCCCTGAAAATTTGAGCCCTCAATATTAACATTAAGTACTTTCCCAGAGCGTGTAAAGATTTCCCATTTAAAATACTCGTGAACTTTTTTTGCAAATGTCTATTATAACTCAGCGGTGTTAGATGCTATCATATCGTAGCAAAGCGCGCTTTACTCAGGATTACATGCTCTACAGAAGTGCCAATTGCGGCGTAGCTGTAATCTGCACCTGGAAGATTGTACGGGTCACTAAATCTGATGTTTGTAGAAAATTATAATTTTTTTGACGTTATTTCATAAATGACTGGTATGAAAATTTAAATTCCTACAAAAAAAGTCCTATAAAACGAATCGCTTAGAGAGTTCTCGAGATATAAAGCGCTAACTTTGTCGTAATATGAAATTTTTTTAAATTATCGAATTAATTTTTTTATATTACGACAAAGTTAACGCTTTATATCTCAAGAAATATCAATCCTGACGATTTATTTATAGGACTTTTTTATAGAAAATTAAATTTCCTACAAGTTTTTTTTTTCATAAATCCATTCATTTATGAAGTAACGTCAAGTAAAACGAAAATTTCCAACAAAAATCAGATTTAGTGACCCGTACAATCTTACAGGTGCAAATTACAGCTACGTCGCAATAGGCACTTTTGTAGAGCATGTAATCCTGAGTAAATCGCGCTTCGGTACGATATGATAGCATGAAATGCCGCTCATAGATATTTGAAAAAAAAACAAAGTTTACGTGTATTTTAAATGGAAAATCATTCCACGCTCTGGGAAAGCACTCAATGTTAATATCAAGTGCTCAAATTTTCAATTTTTTTTTATACATTTCTAACAAAAAAATTTATTGAAAGCAATGGTACATGGTACATTTCCGACTAATGTGATTGACTGAGATGATGGAACAATAGAGTAGAAGAGACTATCAAATCGATATTTCAATTATCAGCGCATGTTGACCGTCAACTGTTACTAATGAAAATTATAGACTGTCAGTTTGACGTTGAGAAGTTTATTTTATGTGATAAGGTTCATTATATTCTCTCAGCAAATATAACTCATGCAAATTATTTATCGGCGATAGCACTTGTTAAAACCGAATATTATATATATATATATATATATTTTCATCGGTTTTAACTCGCTGCTATTACCGATGATAATCATTTCACTTGTTATATTACCCCAAAAATTTCACACCTCCATTTTGTAATCAATCAAATAGCAAGAAAAAAGTTCCGGAAATGATTATTCGCAGGATGTTTTTTTTTAAACTTAGGAAGCATGACGTGTGATTAGAAAACTGCTTTTTTATTTTTTCCAATGGGCTTCGTGTATAGCCGGAAGAACTCGTTGATGCCTTCGTTGTTGCAGTGTCGCCGTTCTGATTGAGTCACTGAATTGTGTTCCTTTTCACTAGTCGGTGGATCAAGAAAGATTTCCAGGTTGTTAGTTTCTGACTGTCATACCCTTTTGAAGTCCAATACCACAATATGCAGAGAGAAATCCGAGAAAACAGTTCAACACATATCTGCAGCAGATTTTTTTGTAGATTAAAATCTATGTAAAAAAGCCATTTGTCATTTCTTCAAAAGTATTTCCAGAGAAAAAAATTTAATCGTTAAGAAGCAAAATATTACTGTATATGGAAGAATTCGAGGGATGGAACGGTACTGATATGCCCCACTATTTTGAGAAAACAGGATATAGATTCGGGTGTCACGCAGGAATACACATAAACGAGGTATTTATAAAAATGGATGTTGCTATATATGTTTGAGATTCATAAACTCCGACACCGTTCGACTGATCACCATGAAAGTTGGCACATCACCAATTTCGGCGCATCAAGTTTGCCACCTTGTCGATCAGAACTACGTCAGCAATTTGAAAGGGCGAGATACATCGCAAATATCTGGACAAATGCACATTTAGCAGTTCCAACGGATCTCGAAGCTAATGATTGTGGCTGGATAGATCAACAAGCCATGTACGAATTGAAATGGTTTGATGGCCCACAATTACCGTCAACAACAAGATGTTATACTAATATGAATAACGAAGAATCTGAAGGTAAAGTATTCAACACTTACAATATGCATCACTTTCGTTTTTATAAAAATGTTCATTTATGTTTCAGATGATGAAACAGATATTAATTATACCAGCGACGAGGAAGAAGATGATCAGTCAGATTATCAATATTACCTAATGAAAATCCTATTTTTACCATGTATTTCTTAAGTAAGTTTAAATGAAAACGAGTTAACACAAGATTCTAATTAATTTATTTATTTATACTTCTCTGTTATTTATACTCATCATCCGTTTTGTCCACTCTTAATCAATTAATAATTCATTGAAAGTTTGAATAATACATAGAGAAATTGCCTAAACAGCCAAACAAATTTTTACCGCTTCAACAACTCCTTGCGATATTATCAGTTTTTATATACTTAGCCATCATTTTGCCTTCTGGCAAATTATGTTCAGCTTTCTCAAGCTGTAAATAATATTGAAAAGAAATCGCCAGAACTGCATCTTGTCATCAGAATTTGAACAATTTTCTTACAACTTTACCGACCTAGAATTCTGGCAATAATTTTACGCAACTTCTACAGTTGAAAACTACACAAAATTTCAGAGCTGCACTCAAAGATGTTATTTTGATTAAAACTTAACGCGTTTGACCAATTTCATCAAAATCATGTATCATCTATTAAGTATGGTACATCTCGTAATTTATTATTAACAATGCATTTCATTCTGTATTTCAAGGATAAAATGGGGAAATCCCCCGTGTGAAGATGTTTTGCGATACCCTATGTAAAAATAAATTATTTCAAGTCAAATAAAGCTATGTATCCCTTCCTGCGATTCGCTTATAAGAAAGATCTGTAATTCGATCATAATAGAACGATTGAAATTTACGCATAACACTTTCGTTCCCCAAATTTGAGCTATTTCCTGGGAAAAGTACGTCAAAAAACTAAGTAGGAAATTTTTAGCAGCCTTTGGCAGCTGCGGAGCAAGTCAGGCTCTGTGAAAATGCTGTTTTGTGTTTTGAGGGTGTATTTTCTGGGGTAATATGTTTTGGTACCTTATAGAAGTTTTGTGGTTGATTTGACTGTAATAGAAAATTGAAAATAGAAAATGTTTGCGTGACCCAGCATGGGATCGAACCCGGGTCCTTGTAGTTGAAAAGCGAGCGTTCATCCACATGAGCTACTAGGCTTCCCAGAGTTAATAAAGTGTTTGAAGTTATCTGAGCGCCGGGGGCGCTCTGGATGAATCTTTGACCGCCCGCCCCCGCTTCCCTCTCCGGGTCTGACTTCTAGAGCAGAGCAGAGCAGAGCAGAGCAGAGCAGAGCAGAGCAGAGCAGAGCAGAGCAGAGCAGAGCAGAGCAGAGCAGAGCAGAGCAGAGCAGAGCAGAGCAGAGCAGAGCAGAGCAGAGCAGAGCAGAGCAGAGCAGAGCAGAGCAGAGCAGAGCAGAGCAGAGCAGAGCAGAGCAGAGCAGAGCAGAGCAGAGCAGAGCAGAGCAGAGCAGAGCAGAGCAGAGCAGAGCTACACACTTGTCAGCTAGTAAGGAAGGTTTCAATGTTAAAATTTCCCTTGTACCTTATCATTTTTAATTTACGTAGCCAGCTCTCCGTCTATTACGATATTGTGTTCTGTTGCAGGTATAAACGAGGATTTATCAAAGTGAAATTTCGATTAATTGTGCGCGATATTTTGAAACAATTTATTATGCTACCTCGAATAGAGCACCCTACGATTACAGTTGTTCCGATAAATTACTCTTGCGGCTGATGGGAATTATTTTTTAAAACAAGAAAATTATTAACTTAAAAAAATCCCTAGATTTTTCAAAACAGCCTTCTTAGAAGGATCTTCATAATTTTTCAGTATTTCAGTTCTATTCATTATTGTTACTGGAAAAGGATATGCCTCAATACTCACCTGGTTTGAGATAATTATAAGTCATAAGTGCAGAGAACATGTACATGGGAAAATAAAAAATAATCTTCAACTCAAAATATATTGAAATATATCTATCACCAAGGGATCCACTGTAAATTTTTGGAAATGACATTCACCGTCTGAGAAGAAACAATATCGTTTATTTTTGCTGATCGTTTATGGTTATGATTATCGTTTATGATCTTGATTGTATTTCCGGTCATGGAAAGCCTGGCTTTGCACCTTGTATGTTGTTTCATGGCGCAACACCACACCACGTTTTTGCGCTGTCTCCTCTCTAAAGTGTATCTGCAGTTTTCATAGAGAAGAATATAATTCTTACTCCCTTTTGCATAATGAATCCTTTGTACAATCCCTAAAAATGCAAATTGAAAAACAGATCACTAATGATTTGATATCTCTCGAAGTTATGAACAGGTTGTTCATAAATTCAGACACAACATTCTTGTCTCTAAATCGAGATAAGAAGAGTCATTTGAAACAAGACACGGTAAGTGATTCCCTCCTACCAGAAGAAAAATTTCAAATGCCCCTGAAGAAGAAATGATAATTTCAAATTCGATAATTCTTCGTTTGTAATAATATTATTTTAACCAATACCATTATTGATACATAATGCACAACTATCTATATCGAGTGGGCCCCTGAATTATTGTCTGTTTTCATGGTATTGATAGCACATTCTGCTTTATGTGCGAAACCCTGTAAGGATGGTCCTGACAAATTAAAATTATATTAAGAATTGGTGTATTTGAGTACCCTCAATAACTTTCAGAAAATTACTTTACAGAAAACACACAGATTTTGGAAGTGGACATTGTTTTACGTGGAATAGGTATTACGTACTACAACCATCTACCTCCCAGAGCAACCCCCGCAATAATTTCAAATTCATCACTGTTCAATGCTAAAGCCCAGAAGTAAACATTTGAATTGTAATGTTCGTGGTACAGGAATATGCATAATGCATTGTCAACTTAGAAAATGAAAATATATTTGCTCCCAAGACTGCTTACTACTACTAACCTATACTATGGGTGTATGTTAGATCGAATATCCATCAGAAAACATCTATTTTCCTGGCTAATGCCTCGTCAAACATTGGATTACATACAGTGGATAATCGAGCAAAGTCCTACAAGGTTACTTTGCCTATGCTTGTTGTGAAACGGAGAAATATTATTCACCCCAATCAATTACTGCAGCCCCCTTTTCTAAACCTACCTCGGGTTCAAACGATGATTATGTCTGTGAAACGGAATGATATGAGATGCCGTCCACCAGATATAAATCACTACCAGGCAACGCCATCTCGCCTTCAACTATTGCAACAAATATTATCCGAGAAATGACATATTGAATATCAAGATTAAAATGTATAATACACAGAAATATGTGATACATGATGGGTAGCTAATTTCATGGAAACGATAGGTGTACGATGGGTCAAATATCTTAACAAAAACCAGAAAATGAATGAATTGTTGATGTTTCATTCGGGTTCCAATATTCGTGGAGTTATGAGCGAGGAAGATAGTGTTTTTATGGATGTTTGAGAAATAAGGCGTTTTTATTTTCTATTGAATTAGATCACCATTATGTATTGTTGCCTCGAATTTATTCACAAACAAATGTCCGGAATGACCACATCGACCTCCAGATATATTTTCAAATTCATCCTTTGATTATGATTCAATTATAATTATTTTTTCCAAGTCATTTAGGTTGGTTGCTTGTGTGTTTTTCAATTGGCCCCAAAAATATATTTGGGTGCCAAGTCCCGCGAGTCATTTGTATGGAAAATGTTACTACAGTCAGTCTCTCATCTGTAATTCAAAATTAGGCGGACCATCTTGTTGGTGATAGATATTATATGTCAGAGTGTTTCAGTCATTAGGGCAGTTATGTCTATTCACTAACCCATTGAAAAAACACTCATCACCAAAGCAAATATGCTTTATGAATTGTTGGATTCCTTTTATTACTTTTGTCATATTTTCGTCGAATTCAGATCGACTTCATCCTTATTTAGTGCATGGTGGAGGTTAACTTGAACAGGTGAAATTTGTGCAGTTTTAGCACCCCCCAAGTTCTGAAATCTCTGTTGTGCTACTTTTTGCCAATAAGACATGCTTGAGTCAACAGCTATTTGTCCCAAAATATATTTATGATTTATTTTGATTGTAGCCAGAAGCCATATCATTTGTTTTTTAATGGCAACTGCTCCTGCTTCACGAAAGTTTTGTTACAAGATTTAAGACATTCTTTGGATAGGGAAGAGATTTGCTGCAACGTATTTCTTGTATTTCTGATATGTATGTGTTTATTACGTTTCCAATTCCGCGTGGGTCATTGAAGATTTAGGTTGTTGCTCCTGCAAACTCAAATTGATCAGCCAAAATTATTGAAATACTTTTGACTTCACAATGCTTCATCTTTTCCACCATTTCCTACAAAAACCTGACACGTGTACCCAGTGATCAAACAAAACAAAAAAGGTGGGATACTTAGGGCAACTAACAAATTTCAAATAATTTGAATATTTAATATTGTCAAAGATTTTGTGGCAAATGCTTTCTTTTGGTTAGTAACCAAGAGGAAGAGAAATGATAGGACATATTCAGTTATACTGAAGAATCTAGTCGAACCGCTTATGACAGATTAATACGGATCCAAGCCTAATTAACTTTGGATAGGTCGTAGAGGACTAATATTTCCTTTAAATAGGGAGGGGGTTATTGGAAATCCGACATTTACAAAACGAAACAAACGACCTGAATGACTTGAGTAATTAATTATAAATGAATCAGGGAAGCGCTCTGAGAGATGCAGAAGGGATTTGAAAATAGACTCCAATGGGAGGACAATATGGTTCAATCGACATTTTTTGTAAATGAATTAATAATAATGTATTTATTATGTTCATTCATTTATTCAGAAAATAATTTGAGAACTTCAGAACATTACAGATTTTGAGGATAGGAATAGGCAAAGTTTCAGAAATATGTTTTGATTCAAACTTTCACCATTAGGTATTGAGGCAATATTCAGGATATGCCTGCCAAATAACTAACTGAATATATTTTTCAATTAGGATTTGTTTTCAGTTATTATTCCCGAACACCATATGGTGAACATTTTGGGAAAACCAGTGAGTAGTTTTTGTTTAATGAAAAATACTTGCCAGTCTAGTATTACGCAGTGTTCGAAAAAAAAACAAATAAAAAAGAACATTGGAAGATATATTTTCAAACAAAGAAACAATTTTAGCTGGGCTTAACTATATTAACAATAATCTGCCCCTTTCCCTCGGAGGAATTACTGTTGCAAGGATGATTATGCTGATCGTTTAGTATTGTTAGAGTTTTCCCTGAAGTGATCAGCCTACCTTTGCATTTGATTCTCTTCATAGAGCAGCACCATACTGTTTTATCAGGTAACTTTCTAGCCAGTGTGTATTCGCAATTTTGGTAAATCAAGATCGGATGTTTGTTTCCGCGAATAAAACGAACCACACCTGAAATATTTCGGCTCGTAAGTGAAAATAAACTATTGTTTTTTCTTGTTTGTGCATTATTTCTTCAACGTACCAAATTTCATTCAAGAGCTCAATAAAAGTTTTGTACCTATATTATGTCACTTATAAGATTTATATCAATTACTACATCGTTGGATGAACTGGAAAAATGCTTGGATCTATTTGAGGACACTGATGATAACATAAATGTAAAATACGGTATAGTCAAACCATTTATAATTGCAGAAGCATAAAAAACAATCCCAGTCTTGAGGCGGAATCCTTTGAGCAGCAGAGGCGGAAATAACTAATTTTATTGAGATATTTAAAAAAAATTAAAATACGTTAAAATAAAAAAATATGCCATAAACGAGGAAGTATGTATTAATAGACAATCGAATCATCATAATTTAATTTTCCAGTAGTCGAAAAAAAAACATATTTTCCAACAGAACACTACACAACTATAGAATATTCCAAAACCTATTTCGATCCCAGACCAGAGACGCTACTGGCTTCTATCTACTCAAACCTCCTGAAACACGTATATAACTGGTGATTTATTAGTCTCAACGTATAGACACACCTACAAGCATTATCATTGGCTTGCGGTCCGTTTTCATTAGCTGTTGCAAAACTGACAGCTGTCACTCAAATCCACGTTGACTATCGGCTCATTTGATCTTCTTTTGATCTTCCGTTCGCCGACGGAGAATGTTTACGAGTAGTACACATTATTTTTCGTTCCGTTTTCGCATATACGCTCGTGTTGGCGAAGTGAGTTTTTGATTTGCTCCTTATAGAAACAGCTGCAATTGAAAATGGTTAAACCTCAACACTTTCAATCACTGTGAATAAAAGATTTTTAATCACTTGTGATTAAAACTACAACTTCTTTCACTAATTTGGGTTGAAATATGTCATATTTTAGTAACAAAAATGGAAAAAAGGTTTTTTATTAATTATTTTATTTTTTGCTTTTTAGTACTCAAGTACGCCTTAATCTATGCATTTTTGTTAAAGCATCGTTATTAGGCCTTTTTTCCTGTAAGTTCTGAGCTATCTAGTCCTTCAATGAGGAGACCATCTAAAGATTAACTCATCCGCTATCTTGGAGTTGCCATCTTCAATTCATGAATTTTAACTAAAAATCAATTATCTTCGTCTAAATTCATAATGTCCGACCCCGACATACCACATAATCACAAAACTTGTCCGCCATATTGGAGCCGCCATCTTGAATTATTTGAATTTTGACAAAAAATTCAAAATTTTCGTCCCCGAAAACCCCCACATAACAATTTTGAATCGAATCGTACCATAATCACAAAACTCGTCCGCCATCTTGGAGCGGCCATTCAGTTTTTTCTCTAACAAAAATTTCATAATGCATTGTCACCGGAATTCTGAACACCTGCCAAATTTCAGCTCAATCGGATGTCGGCAAGTGGTCCAAAAATGTATTACAAATTTTGAACCGGAAATAATGACATAGCTTGTAATAAGATTATTATATCACCTTAGATGAGACGCTATAAAGCTCGGTTATTAATGAATTCAGTAACGAATTGAGAAAAACAAGCTCATGAAGCCGTGCTGATTTACCTGTATTAAGTCGAAGCATAAATTATATTATAAATAACAATTTCGAGTAATTTTACAAATATACATAGATATAGGCCGATAATTAGTTCGAATAGAGGGCCCTCCTTTCAAAGAACTGGACATATTCGAGCAACTTTCCCATACAGGTACCTGGAAAGGTACTGAATGGCAGGTAGGCGAAAGCTCGGCTAAATTAACACAGCAATCAAATCTTTCACAAAAATAGTTCGATATTTAAGTGGCGCCGCAGTGGCGAATCAGTCCATATAGTACAATTTATCTGCATTTGTCCCTTTGATAACTAGAGTTTTTTTGAAGTTCGACAGTTTTTTTGCGTGAAAACTGCGATTGCGTTCTGATCCTGCGTATATAAACCTCGAATTAAATTGAGCCTCGGTTTAGGAAATTGCGCTATTAATGAATGAAAAGCAGATTGAGACGAGTCCGCATAAGGCTGCATCAAAGGACTGAACACGCGCACTGCGAACATCGTAGTGATTACAAGTTGAAAAGTTTCTTATATTCGTGATGCTTGCAACTGAGTTTTTACCCATTATAAGTCACTGTATTTTCGAGAATCAGTCTGTAAAAAAGGAACAACATTAGTGGTTCGTATGTCAGGCGCGGGAAGTAAAAAAAAAGATTATTCCAGCATGCATGCGAATGTGATTAACCAAGTAGCATCAACAAATCAGTACTTTGTCGAATTGGAGGTAAATAAATACTTTCACAAACAATTGATATTTAATAAAAACTGACATGACTAATGTTGCAGTACCTTACACGATTTCTTTTTAAATGTGAATAAATATGAAAGGAATAAAAATAAATATACTGAAAATATTGTTTTTTTTACATACATACATTTTCTCAATATTTTTTTCACAGTTCCATTACAGCCAGAATTTTACTAAAAAAATTATTTTGGGTGTGCATTACATGAATATTTGTTTTTATTTGTTTCATTTATGTTTTTCAGATTACTATAATTATTATTATGAAAAAAAATATTGTTTATATCAAGTAATTTTTTTTTCTTTTGTAGATTTATTGTAACAAAGTTGTTATAACTTCCTACATACATAAACGCTCACCGAGGGACGTCCAAACATTTAATTTGTTAATGCAGATAAGTGACACTATACGTTCGAGTTCGCCCGATTCTACCACTGTGGCGCTGCACGTTAAACTCCTCCCCCATGCTCCAAGTCCATAGACGGAGAATTATAATGGTTTCACTGCTGATAACATGAAGGCTGGTTTCGTTTGCAGAGTTCTGAGGTTCGTCGTAGGTGGCGAAGCCATACTTCATGCAACCCAGAATTCTAGGTGGTCTTTTTTCTCTAATAAGAGACCAGAAACTTTTGCCATCAATACTGACAGATCTATTCACATTCCGAAAGTATTTTTTGTACGATGCACTTATTTGTGATTCAGCAATAGTCCTTAGTTCGCCTCTTAAAGTCCAATCTCACCTTCACGTCGTTTGGGATGAACGGGCCGCGGCCGTGCGACGAATGGGGCGGTCTGGGGACATTCGTCTTGACTAACGAGGCTCTGGCAAACAGATCTAAATCCAAGCTGTGAAAGACGTGGCGACGGATGTATGACACTGGGGTAAAAATAAACGGTGCCGCAACGAAGCCTCTGAGGAACTCGGCCAACACAGGGCTGGACCAACCGCTCCCCCGCTCGTTAGCCACTTGTGGGACCAAATGACCACTGAACCGAAATACCGAAAGAGACTGAGGACAACTCTTGGCCTTCTCGGTTAATGATGTATCTTTCATGGTACTGGAGAGGATGCAATTCCGAGTGTACTATAGGATCGGAAAGAAACTCTTCAAGAAAATTAGAAGTTGTATCAGAGGCTCAACAACTATATGTTGGCTACAGAGAAGTAAAAAAAAGTGATGAGGTGAAAACAGCAATATTACTGTTACAATATTCAAGTTTGACAAAGAAAAAAACAATTTGAAATAATTGTCAAGAAATTCGAAACACATTGCATAATAAGAAGAAATGTTATGTTTGAACTTTTTTCAAATTTAAACTCCAAGCAGGTCAGTCACTAGAAAACTATTTGACTCATTTGAGAATTCTGGTTCTGGAAATAATTGTCAAGAAATTCGAAACACATTGCATATTAAGAAGAAATGTTATGTTTGAACGTTTTTCAAATGTAAACTCCAAGCAGGTCAGTCACTAGAAAAATATTTGACTCATTTGAGAATTCTGGTTTCTGGATGTGAATTTCAGAGTCAAGAAGAAAGTCTTATTGGGAACCAAATTGTACTTCACCTTGAAGATAAACCTTTCCCTGTAAAGACATTTTTATTTAGTTCTACAATGCCATCTTTACTTAAGAAATATACTCTGTAAAAAAGACCCAATCACACATCCTTCAAGACCCAATATTGGCTTAACATTCTGTGTATCTATAATAATAAATGTAATTGCCGAATATAGGTTCAGACATTGAAAATTTCATTTCTCAGTGTAAAATCTGTTAGAAATATTCATTAAGAAAAATAAAAGAACCCTTGTTGCCACATGCATCTCCAGAGCTACCATATCAGAAAGTGGGAATGGATATATTTTATCATCGTGGAAAACCAATCTTGGTTGTTATAGATTCTTCATCTACGTGGATAGATATAAAACAGCTCAAGGGGACCGCTGCATCAAATGTTAACGATGTTATTAAATATATTTTCAGTACACACGGTATTCCTTCAGATATATTAGCTGATAATATGCCTTTCGGATCACAAGAATTCAGAAAATGTGTTCAAGATTGGGATATTAAATTAACTACGTCAAGTCCATTGAATCCAAAGTCGAATGGTCTTTCCGAAAAAGGAGTAGAAATTGCAAAGATGACGATAAAAAGTGAAGAATCTGGTGTACCTTTTGAATTAACCTTTTAGAACACCACAATTCACAACTGAGTGTGAGTGGACAACTGCGATTCAGCTTAACAATTGAAACCACGCATTGTTGATATCAATGATGAAAAAACAAATCTTCAACAATCCATTCAACGCAGGTGATAACTTTGTTATCCGAAATAAAAATGTCCTGCACGAATTATTCAACGTCATGAAGCTCCACGATCATTTTATCATCGAAAATGAAAATGGCTTCATTGTTAGACGAAATACCAGTCATTTGAAACTTTCTTAAAATTCAATGTCCAGAAATGTATTATTAGATGGAACTTTTTATTTCACCCAATCAAACAATTCATCGGAAGAAACAAGTAGCATATCCACATCTCGTCCCTATCAGAACCTTCAGAATTGTTCGAAGTGAATATATTTCTCGTAGTGGAAGAACAGTCAGAGCACCCAGAAAGTTTAATGATTTTGTTTAGTTATTACATTAGTTATCTGTTGTTTGTATGAGGAGAAAATGAGTATGTATCTTACAATGTAACTCGTGGTGGTGGCACTCTACTGGCTGTGCGCAATGACTGTGATGCAACTGAACTTAATCTCACGCAGTTTCGTGACCGCTTTTACAGCATTGACATAGTTGGTGTTAAAGTAATCTGTAATCGTAAGACTATCCATGTATTTGTAATCTACGTACCACCTGTCGCTAACATAACGCAATTCCGAAACCTACTTGAGACCATTGACTCATCAGAATATCTCTATGGAACTAACTTACTAATCCTTGGTGACTTCAATCAACCCAACTTCATTACCAAAGACTCCCCCGAACTTGCAAATAATGTAATCCTAGCCAATATAAATCAATTCATGAACTTCTTTGATATCAATCAGTATAACACGATTTTGAATGATTCGGGTCGATTATTGGACTTGATATTCTCTAACATGAATTGCCACATTGAGAGAGACACTCTACCATATGTTCCAGAGGATAAACATCACCCCCCTCTGAATTTATCAGTTGACCTCAACGAGCATCTCACTGATGTCTCCTACAAGACAGAAACATTCAAATGCAACTTTAAGAAAGCTAATTTTCCTGGGTTATACTCAAATCCAACAATCCTAAAAACATTGTCAATGGCTTTGCAAAATTCTTCAGCAGCGTCTACACCGCCTCTGACACACATTTCGATATGAACGAAACAATAATTTCAAACAGACCTGTGATTAGTATGAATTCCGTGAATGAAAGCGAAGTTGTATTAGCTTTAAAAAAGTTGAAAGATAAATATACCAGTGGCTATGATAGAATCCCAAGCTTTTTAGTCAAAGATTGTGCTCACAATCTAGCCAAGCCACTCCAAATAATCTTCAATACTGCACTTAAGACAAATACATTTCCACAGGTTTGGAAAAAAAGTAAAGTTATTCCCATTTTTAAAACGGGAGAGATAAATGACATGAAAAACTTTCGACCCATCACACTGTTATGTATATATAATATAATTTCTCCTAAGGTTCAAAATATATTAACTTCTGAGCAACATGGTTTCATCGCAAAAAGATCCACTATTACCAATCTAATAACATTCACACAAACAAACAAAGTTTAGCCTTAGAAAATCAGCTCCAGGTGGACACAATATATACAGATTTTTCAAAGGCCTTCGACAAGTTGGACCACACTATACTCATTTCTAAACTCAATGAAATTGGTTTTGATTCAAGTCTCCTACAATTCTTATATTCTTATCTTACGAATCGATCTCAATTTGTTGAATATAGAGGACACGAATTTGAGGAATACAATGCCACCAGTGGCGCACCACAGGGAAGTAACCTGGCTCCTCTAATGTTCTCCCTGTTCATCAATGACATAGGAATGAGTATGGATAGTAAAATTATATTATTTGCCGATGACCTGAAAGTTTTTCGTGTTATAGAGTCACCTAACGACAGTCGAATACGACAAAACGATTTTGATAAATTAGTAATAGTAATAATGATGAAGTCTCCTAGAGTAAAACACTCCGGAAGCAAAATACCTCTCCATTCGGATTTCCGGGCGAGAGGTACTCGAGGGGACTCAACATTAAAGATTAATTTTTGCAACATCCGCGGACTCAACAAGAACATCAATGACGTCCACCATCACCTACAGACGAAAAAACCGGATATTCTGGCTCTAACAGAAACACAAGTAAACTCGTCCACCAACAAGGTCCATATGCTTTGTCCTGGTTACGAACTCCATTATCGATTCAGGTTCAAAGGTGGAGTCTGCCTTTACGCTAAGGCTAACCTTTCATGCCAGCGTGAAGAGAGTTTGGAACCGAAATACTTTGATGTGATGTGGTTCAAGCTATCTGATACCAAACTGACTAAGTTCCTCTGCTGCCTTTACCTATCACCTAATGAACCTTCATATAACGACCTCTTTGAGTTTTTATCACTCAAACTGGACTACATTCAGGAGAACCATCCAACAGCTGAAATCATAATCATGGGAGACTTTAATGTACATAACGCTGCCTGGCTCAAATTCTCTAACAAAACAGATGATGCGGGTCGTCAAGCCGAGGCATTCGCCATCACTCATGGTCTAGAACAACTGGTCGAACTACCAACCCGCATCCCTGATGTCAACAACCAGTCTGCCAATACACTAGATCTTTTCCTCACCACCAATCCTGACCCGTATAGAATAGAAGTTTGTGCCCCACTTGGAAACTCTGATCACACCCTCATCTCCTCAACATGCTCTTTCCATTTACCATCGAGCTGCACAATACCACCCCGTCTCATGTGGCACTACAATTCGGCCGACTGGGAAGGTCTTCGTATGTTTTTCTCAGCGTTTCCATGGAAGAGAGTTTGTTTCTCTTCAGTAGATCCAACACGATGTGCTGAGACAATTTCTGAAATCATCATGTTGGGGATGCAAACTTACATGCCGAATACCGAAAGAAGAACATCATCCGATAAGACCTGGTTTAACATAAACTGCTCTAGAGCTGTGGCTTCCAAACAGGCAGCATACCATCGATGGCTAAAAAATCCGGGCCCTGAGACCAGAGCAGCATATGTCGAGGCTAGAGGCATATGCAAAGAGACAATAGAATGCTCAAAAGATGCCCACAATGCCAAAATAAGATCAAAACTTGCTGAATGTCCTAACGGATCCCGTTCATTTTGGTCTTTCGCCAAAGCTGTGGGAAGAAACTTCACTTCCAGCTCATTTCCTCCTCTAACCAAAGAAGAAGGAACACTAGCAACGACTGCCCAGGAAAAAGCAAATATCTTTGCACACCTATTTGCTGGAAATTCCACTCTGGATTCATCGGGAAAACAATTCCCGAACATTACACCTATTGACAGTCACATGCCCGAGATCACCTTTCGCCAACGTACTATCAGAAAGATTTTGCTGGGTCTCAACACCAACAAAGCCTGTGGATCTGACGGAATCCCGCCGATTGTTATCAAGAAATGTGCCCCCGAACTAACACCTGTTCTTTGCAAGTTGTTCAACCACTCTTACAATTTGGGGGTATTTCCGTCCAATTGGAAAATTGCAAGAGTACAGCCAGTCCTAAAAAGGCAAAAAGGCCCTACCTAGCAACTACAGACCTATCGCACTGCTATCTATTATTTCAAAGGTCATGGAAAAAGCCATCAACATCGAGCTCATGAAATATCTGGAAGACTCAGGAATTGTCAACGATAGGCAATATGGCTTCCGCCATCAGAGATCAACTGGTGACCTGCTCGCTTACGTCACACATATATGGCAGCTATCTATTGAAAAGTATGGAGAAACTTTAGCTGTGGCATTAGATATCTCCAAGGCGTTCGATCGAGTTTGGCACCAGGGACTCCTCGCCAAGCTTCCGTCTTATGGCTTGCCCCCTCAGCTGTGTTCTCTGCTTGCTAGTTTTCTCTCAAACAGGTCTCTCCATGTAGTGGTCGATGGAGTTTCATCTGACACTCTACTCATAAATGCTGGTGTTCCGCAAGGATCTATTCTCGCACCAACACTATTTCTACTTCACATCAACGACCTGTTGAAAGCAACTTCATGTCCAGTACACAGCTTTGCCGATGATAGTACCCTCCATACCGCTTTCTCTTCCAGGGCCCCTATATCAGCCCGTGAAACCAGAAATGAACGAGGAAGAAATGTTAATAATATAAATATGGACTTAGCAACAATTCTCGAGTGGGGATCTAATAACTTGGTAGAATTCAATGCAAACAAAACACAAGCATGTCTTTTCTCTAGAAAAGCCGATCTCACTGTGCCTAACATAACTTTGTCAGGAGTAACCATACCACTGAAGTCATCCATATCGATGCTTGGTATTACTATCAGCAATAACCTTTCCTGGGAAAATCACGTGAGGTCCATTGCCAAAGTGCATCCCAAAACTTGGTTTTTTGTTTCGTGCCAAGAGCTATTTCACCCCCACTCAGCTGCTTATGATCTATAAGGCACAGATCCGACCTGTCCTGGAATACTGTTCCCATATTTGGAGCGCGGCACCTAAACATATCCTGAGGCTATTGGATTCTGTCCAAAAAAGGGCAATTCGTCTCGTCGGTGATGCCTCGCTTACAAACTCGCTCACTTGTCTGGAACACCGTAGAAAAGTTGGCGATTTGTGTCTATTTTATAGATATTTTCATGGGCGATGCTCTTCTGAAATATCAACAATCGTTCCTGCTTTGGCAGTCTCTTCGAGACTAACCCGTCAAGTTCAGTCATCACACCCCTTCGTGGTCACTTTGGAGACCTGCAGAACATCACTTTCCAAAGACTCGTTCATCCAACGAACAGCGAGGCTTTGGAACACATTGCCTAGGGAGGTGTTCCCCGAGGCATACAACCTCCAGAAATTTAAGAAGAACACCAACTCCTACCTTCTTTCCCTTGGTTCCCACGATGTTCTCTGAACATTACAGGATATCCCTTTTCGTGGGAACCAGAACATAAAAAAAAAGCCATCTGGTGCCTTTCAAACAAATTAACACTCAATTTAAGTAAAGGTAAATTTTCCACCTTTTCCAACAAATATCACTCTTGATCACAATGATACAATAAATAATCATTTACTACAAAAAACCGCTAGTTGCAAAGACTTGGGTATACTTTGACACCAAACTTTCATTTGCACTCCACATAGAGAAAGGTGTATCTGAAAAGAATGTTAGGGCTTATATTTAGAAACTGTAAAGACTTCAAAAACATGGAAAGTTTTATCATTCTTTTCAATTCATTTGTCAGATCCCGCCTAGAGTATGGCTGTCTTGTCTGGTCACCTATATACGCTACACACATTCAATCTCTCGAGTCCCTCCAACGATAGTTCATGAAATACGTCATTTACAAACTTGATGATGTCTACCCCAATCAGGGAATAGATAATAATATATTATTAAAGCGTTTAAATGTTCTTTCTCTCGAGGACAGAAGAACAAATTACGCTTGCATATTCATGAACAAATTACGCTTGCATATTAATTTACAAATTCGTAAACAGTCTTGTCAACTTACCCAAACTACTATCTCAACTAGATTTTCATGTACCAAGAATCAACGGTAGAAATGAACAATGTTTTTATTTACCAACACCAAGAACAAATATATTATTAAAATTTCCTTTATTTGCAATGTGTAATAAATTCAATCAAGTCTGCCACAAAATTGACATATATTCAACATCATTACACGTTTTCGAAAAAGAGATCAGAAACATTATGTTTGCGAAGCAACAATAACTATATATTATACTAAAAATCAAATACTTATTCGAATCCCGATCGCTTTGTTGGTTTTTTTTTTCTCTATCATTTCTTGTCTTTTCTCTGGGAATGTTCCATGAATGTATTACTACTATTATCATTATTGTAACAGGTATATATATATATATATATATATATATATATATATATATATATATATATATATATATATATATATATATGTATATATATACTTCACACTTTCATACTAAAATTGTATACTGTTTGGACAATAAATGTTTATATATATATATATATAAGGGATGGCCCCGTAAGTGGGATTGTCATTCTCAAAGGGACTTATGAAATAGATGAGAGTCAGTTATAAATATATATCTTCATTAGTATTCAATACACCACACTCACTGTTTGGACAATAAATGTTTTTATATATATATATATATATATATAAATATATAAGTATATATATATAAATATATAAGTATATATATATATATATATAAATATATATATATATATATATATATATATATATATCCTTATATATATATATATAAGGGATGGCCCCGTAAGTGGGATTGTCATTCTCAAAGGGACTAATGAAATAGATGACAGTCAGTTATAAATATATATCTTCATTAGTATTCAATACACCACACTCACTCTTAAAACCTATTCGTGAACAAGATGACCTGTGGAAACTAGGATGTGTGCTCTTCTGTTCACATCACTTCTGTCAGGTAAAATGAATCGGACACAAGAGAGGAATACATTATGTGACAATCTGATCAAACACCATGGTGTGAGCAAAACAAGCTTCAGACCTTTAATTTGGCGACAGCCGATCCATTGACCAGTATAATCGAGTCTGTCTAATGCCGTCATGTTCGATGACTAGGTACAATGGCCTAAGCCCCAAAAGTACCTGTGGAGCTGAAGTGTTCTAATGACTACTTGGCAATTGATGGGTAACGAGAAATATCGTAATTTTCATTTTCTCACTTGAATAAATCGAGTCGGTTAGTTTCAAAATTGCTGCTGATGAAATATTGAAAAAAGTCAAAATCTTTCATTTTCATATGAATATTGGCACTGCGTATTGAGCTCCTAAACTTTCATTCAGGAAGTTTTTCTCTAAGAAGTTCATATAAACAGACAATCGCTTTAAATTACTATTGCCTGGTATGTCCCTTCCATATGAGATTCCTTCCTTAATCTTGTCATACCCTGTATATACAGAGTCATTTTAATTTGGATTATTTCTTCAAAGTAATTTAATGGTTGTTTGTTTGACGCCGACTCAAAATTAGTTACTGAAATCAGTTTAGGAGCTTGGTTAATAAGACTAAAAAATATTATTTTATTTTTCGCTTTTCAGTTTCTTTTTTCGTCGGTTTAATTTTTTGTTAAAAAGTTTGTATGTTGTGTCGTTATATATTTCCAATAATGAATAAACAGCTGATGAAATTTCGGAGCTACTCCTTACATTTTCCTCCCAATAAGAATATCAGGTAAAAACCCATTTTAGAAGAGCGATGTGGAATAAAACAATTCATAGAAACCAACATATAATTGCTATAAAAATTCAACATTATCAAGTCACAAACAATTTCGTATTCATCCCAACCTGACAACTTTGACGACCTGCTGCGTCAATGTTGTAAATTTCATATCCATATCCGAATAGTGAGGAGAGTGGTTGTGAGTTGAGTTGAGAACTTTCAAAGTTTTACCAGCCATCGTCATCATTCGTGATTTACACGATAATTTTTTCCGATTTTTACAAAACCATACGGTTTTATCCAAAGCCATCCGATGTACGGTGTATTCGTTATTTTCGAAAATTATCTTTGGATGTTTGTAGCCACGATCGACGTATAATGTTCCTGAAATAAAAATAGTCCCTGTATTACAGGGTGTCCCAAACTTCCGAACTCGGTTCAATATAGGCAAGATATTAGAGGAATCAATATTCATAATTTAAAAATATTTTAATTAATTAATTTATATATACACACCAGCAAATAAAAAAAAACGGGTTATTTTTTTTCGCGAATTTTTTTTCCCCTTTAATTTCGAGGGTTAAACTTACTACTTACAGTTTGTTTCACAAAGCCTTGCCCATTGAACGATATGTGTTCTTATACAATTTGACTTGTTTCAAACATCTATTAAGTAAGAAAAATCATCATCTATCATCCCATTCTTCTGAAGGCTCCGTGGATAATTTCTTGGTGCTAATTCTACCATTACTCAAATGAAGCAACTTTTTCCACTTCTCTGTTTTGGACAGTAAGAATTCTAGACCTTCGTAATCTTTTCAGTATATTTCGTCCATAAAAAATCGAATTTAGGTCCGAAGAACATACTGGCCAGTTCATTATCCTCGTCCCTACCTGGTTTGAAAAGAGAATGACACCATAAGAATCACCCTGACGGGGATTTTTTTTGGGTAGAGAAAATCACTTATGGACACCTTACAGTGGTGAGGTAGTGTGGGAGTCCCAGAGTTCTGGGGCCTGTACACCCTCTGTACCTTCGTTTTACCCACTAAACACACCATTGTATCTTACCTGTTGTTCACATTTACAGCACCCATTCCGATAATGTTTTGCCTTGCACAAGTTTGTACAGGTCCTTTACTGGGTGAGGGCTGTACAATTTCGGTTCACCAATTGGTTGCCCGAAAATTGACTATATTCTGCAATCCAAGGTTCCTTCCGCATAACTTGCATGTTAGGTCGCCATTGCAAATGTCCAGTTATGAACCCCTCAATGATTTTCAGTTGTTCCCTGTTTAAATTTAACAGGTCTGCTGTTTTTTTCCGGCCCAGGCCATTGTTGTATTCTTTCCCGTGTATGTTTCCTAGAATGTTATTCCAGTATTGTTTGCATTTTTCCTGGATCCAGTCTTCTACAGACTCTCGTACCGTGCGCTTTGGTACCCCTGGGGTCTGTTTTGGATCTGGCTCGTTTTCCGATCCTCTTCTAGCGAGTTCATCGGCTTTTTCATTCCCTGCAAATCCCTGAAGTCCTGGCACCCAAATCAGCTTGACGCGGTTTTATTCTGCCAGTATTGTCAGTTCCTCTGTATTTCAGGTCCATACCAGTTGGGACGTCACTTCCTGACTCTCAGAGCCTTGAGTGCCGCCTGGCTGTCTGAGAGAATGTGGATCTGCTCCTCTATTATTGCTCTCCTGTTGTTTGCCTTCGCATATTGAAGGACTGCGTAGACCTCTGCCTGAAATACAGAAGTGTGAATACCCAGTGAGTAGCTGAACTCGGTCTTTGGGTTTCTAGAAACACTCCTGCTCCCGCACCATTCTCCATCTTTGACACGCCTGCGTACCAGATCTTGCCCTGTAGAATGGTGTTGCGTTCCGTGTTGTTCCATACAGTTCTGTCTGGTATAGATACCCTGTACGACTTGTCAAAGAAGAATCGTTTCGCAATGTGATCTGGTCTCAGGTCTAACGCGTCCCTGGTTACAATGATTACGTTGCTCATGTGTCCTGTTCCAAAGTTTATGTTGTGCATTGTGTTTCTCAGTCTGAGGGCACCTAGCCTTGCCTCTCCCTGTATCACCAAGTGAAGGGGAGATATCTCAACAGTGCCTCCATGGCTGCAGTAGGCGTTGATTACATTGCCCCTCTAATGTCTACGCGGGCAACTAGTTCTAGGACAACTATGTCCACAGCGTACCCAAGGATTTTATGACCGTTTTCTTTCAGAGACCCCAGTAGTCCGTCCGTGACCAGATTCTACAGGACTGGAGAAAGATCTCCCCTCTCCGGGCATCCTCTGGCCGCCTGGGCCACTACAGTCTCTTCCATCAAGGTTGTGTGTACATCCTGTTTCTTAGCATTGAGTCTAACCAGGTCAAGTAAGGTTCCTCGATTTCTCTCCGTCTAAGAGACCTGACGATTGAGTCTAAAGGGGTGTTATTAAAAGATCCTTCTATATCTAGGTAGGTCGCTACTGATACCTCTTTATGTTCCAGAGTATTCTTCATTCTCTACTTGTTTGTAAAGTGCTGTTTCTGTTGAGCAGTCGGTCCTGTACGCATATTGTTCTCGATGCAGTGGTCTTTCTACCGCGGTGTCTTATATGCCTATACAGAGTTTTCAGTCGGAAGGACATGAGACTTATAGGTCCAGGTTTTGATATGAAGATGGCGGTCATTGTCTTGTATTAAGGCGGTACACAATTTGTTGAGAGAAAGGTTCCAAGTGGTCTTGCATGATATACCTTATGAATTCAGCCTAAATTATAGGAGTGGAATGTTATTTTGTTGACGGATCAAATATTATATCGACGTTGAAAGAACAACTGACTCTTTTTAGTCCAATTGAATACGCCTTCAAGTCCCTGAATTGTTTATATCTGTCTGTTTGAGCCATCGTAGAATCATCAGAAGAAGCAAATGTATTTAAAAAAAAAAGGATTTTTACAATATTATTCCAAAACGGTAACAGCCAGAGAAATAAAAATTATAGAGTATAGAATTTTACATGAAAATGGACTTTTTCTACCATTCTCAGAATTAACGAAGTTGGGAAAGCTTAAAGTTAAAAAAATAAAAAAAAATTGAAAAAATCATAACAATAAAAATTAATGAATAGTAAACTTTTTTTTCAATCTGCTGTAAAGATTTTTTTTATTGTCGATTTACATGATTCAATAACGTTAACAGGAACAGCCTCATTCAATTTATTGTTTGGAATAATAAAAAGTTATATTTTTTTTAAGTTATTCAATTTTTTTATTGAACAAATGAAAATTAAATATATTTCTTCATGGAAAGTTGAGATATTGAGCAGAAAAAAGTTTAAAATTCCTCCATTTTATGCTTGTTAGGATTTCTAAATGTTTATTTCATCCTCCCAACTTGAAGCTTCATTGATTTTGAGAGTAGCAGAAAAATTAAAAATACCATTTTTATGCAACATTTTATGCGAAAGTTAATTCTCTAACTCTTGCTTAATATTGAAAAAAAAACACATTGTTTATTTTTATTTTTAACCCTTACCGGAGGTTGGAAACGCATTTACTTCTATTGATAGTTTCAAGATGCCTCAAACTGATCAAACAGAATAAAAATCTAGGGACGACTTCCAAATTTCGATCTGAAGGCGTTTTAAGTTGGACTATTTTGGAGCAGGCGAAGTTATGGTGGGGTGCACGTGATTGGATTAATGGGGCGCTTTAGTTATAGTTAGGTACTTTTTGGATATTCTGCAATAGCACGTTGATACCTTTTGCACACATATTGGGGATGATTTCATCGTTATACACGAAAATGGCAGCATAACCTCCGCTTTTCAAACCATCTGGGTTCAAGGAAAATGTACTGGCCAGCCGCATCTGAAGGAAAGGCGACATGTCTGGGACTGCTTGGAAGCCCTGCAAAGGGTGAGCGGTCAAAACAGAGTATATCTGGTTTGGGTGCCAGGCCACACAGGCTACAAGGGCAACTAAGAGGCAGATTAATTAGCCCGAGAAGGAGCACGACGTGTCCCAATTGACCCAGAACCTTTTTGTGGTACAGCGAAAGCGTTGCGAACAACACAAACCAGTAATTGGTTGAAAGAGCAATCTCAAGAATGGTGAAACAAGGCGCCGGGCATGAGACAAGGGACCATCGCCAAAATTCACAGAGTACCTGCTAAGCCAGAACAGGAGATCAACCAGGATCATGGTTGGGCTCCTGACAGGGCACTGTAGACTCAACAAACACATGAATAACATCGGGCTGGCAGGCACAACCACAAGTAGGTTCTGCCAGGAGGAGGAGGAGGAAACCTCAGCGCACATACTGGGCTAATGTGAAGGCCTTACAAGGCTAAGGTTTCCAACGATAGGGGAGGAAAAACAACAAATGCCCCAATATCTGGAAAACTCAAGGTCTGGCCTATGGAGTCTCGTAACAAGGACGGGTCTAGACAGGGAACTCTAACATAACACATAATAGATCTGCAAAGGTCGCAGTGAAGTGGCTTCTAGCCCATAAGCCCCGTACTTTTTGAATATTCTGCAATACCACATTGATACCTTTTGCACACATATTGGGGATTATTTCATCGTTATACAAGAAAATGGCAGCATAACCTCCGCTTTTCACACCAACTGGGTTCAAGGAAAATGTACTGGCCAGCCGGATCTGAAGGAAAGGCGACTGAGGTATAGAATTCCTCATGTTCAACACTGAACAGTAAGAGCTGCTTCATTTAGAGAACTGGGGGAGTTTGTTTGAAGAAACGACTGCAGACTAAGAGTTTTGTTGAACAACAATCAACAATGGTATAATTTAGTGATGGAATTGAAGAAATGCAACTTTGATCCGCGTTAGAATTGAAATATGTTTTTAAATTATAGAATAGCTATTTATTATATGGTTGTTTTTCAATATCGTTCATATCCTGCCTATCATTGACCGAATACAGAAGTTTGGAACACTCTGTATAAAGGTTTAGCAAACTGGTTTGTCCTTTGTTTTATGTTCCAGAAGCAGATTTTTTTCACGTTTCATTCTTACAAATGTTGTTTCTACCTGTGAAATAAAATGCTTGCTGCTATTGTTTCGGCAACCTCCAATAATTATTTATCCAAGAATATAGACTTGTAGACCAGATGGTCGAACCATTGTAGTGGCTATGGAATGATGGAACGGGAATTTCTGCAGGAATTGCTTACAAGTTATCAGCACAATGGAATGCAGGGAGTGCATACGCTAGCCCAGGGGCGGAAAAGGATATGGAAAAAATTAATTTCAAAAAAATACTTATTATTTAATGAGAATTCTCGGTTCAGTGAAGTTTAGGGTGTAACTTATAAAACATCTACAAGATAAAGTATACGAAATTTATAACTGGATTCCATTTTCTCCATAGAGACCTAATAATACCTAGTAATAGTTACAAATCAAGGATCTTCAGATTTTTCCAGTTATGGCGAAGCTCGTAAATATGTTCAATTTACTGAAATATATCAAAAACATAATTTTCAAATTAAAAAATGTTCAGAATCATTTGAAATAGTTGCAATTTTATACTTTCATTGAACAGTGGAATGTTTTCATTTCCCACTATTGGTTAATCTCGTCTTTATAAATGTATAAGCAGGTCGCTTGACACATTTGGAAAAAATGTTCCTTCGAATTTTGTAGATCTAGAGAAATTATAGCTCAAAGATGACCGCTCTCATCTAGAGGACTGTGAGTTATTTTTACATAAATACAAAGGTTTTTAAAATAAAACCAGAAACACTTTCTCTATTTATATTTGCAAAAATATAGATCGCAAAAAAAAACTGAACATCGGCCGAAACCCTAAAACACAGTCAGAACCGTTACTAATCTTTGCTTTATATTATGAGTATAAAACTTCGATAAGAAAATACCGTTCTAAAAATCGTCTAATAATTTACCTCGGCGGTACATGGTTTGACACGCATACAAACCATCCAAAGGATGGTCCGATTCTTCCGGTAGGTGTAAGACAAAAGCTCCGTCAAATAAAAGGATAACCATTTTACATGCGGGGTCAGAAAACGATTGGGTCCCGAATGCCTTGGCTCCAGGCTCAATGAATACGAAATTGAAGATTCAAAACTACATTGGGGCGAATGATATATCTATCATACATTCAGTGCTACGGCTCCCAACATATTATTGTATTTTTAATCCCATAGGTTATATGTGGCACCAATCGAAGTCAAAGGTTAGGTCAGAAAATATTTTTCCGACTTTAAGTTGTATTGTTGTAGAATAAATAAGAAATTTTTTTGACACTTCTAACAACCATTCAAATTTTGTTATTTTGTGTCATATGAAACAATTTCACCCAATCATGTCAACATTACACTGACTATTCCACGCACCTTGGAATTTTCACAAAATCTGACCAATCAAAAACCAGAGACAGCTTGTATTATCGCGAAAACACCAGCTGTCTTTCAATTCTTATTGGTCTATCAGCATGGTGTTTTCAACGATTTCAACGACGTAACCATGGATACGGATCGCAATGCAAAGTTTAACAGTTTGACCAAAAATAATTGTAGCTGCAAACGTCAAAATGAGTCGCTTCGGTGCTACTTCAAATGAAGTGATAAACCAAAATTTTGAAGTAAATATACCCAGTAACACAAAAAAATCAAAATCTTATATATGGAGACAATTTATGACGTTCTGTGCGGAACGCAACTACAAATTAGATGCAGAAAATAGCAACGAAAGATTAGCATTCATTCTAAAAGACTGGGCATTCAATATGCGAAAAATTGATGGTAGTGATTACAAGGAGAGTGTTATCAAAACCATATGGAACACTAATGCAAAATTAGTACAAGAAAAATATTTTTGTGAGTATCAGAGACATATTGATCCCTTCAAAAATATAATGTTCAAGGAGGCGAGGGCGGCTCGAGATAGCAAGAGAAAATTGTTGCAAGCTGTACCCGAAAAAAATAAAATGAGTTCTGTCGCTATGACTACAGATGAATATAGAAATATGTGCTTACAATGGGACGAAGACACGCCAGAGGGACTCCAAAAGAAGTTTTTTCACATAGCTGCGTAGAACTAGCTTGGAGAGGTAACGAAGCAACGTTTTCCAAGTTAAATTTTTAAGGAGAGACTGACAACAAAGGCTGTTTAACAAACAGAATTGCATATAACCCGATATTCTCCAAAACCCGCCACGGTGGTGATAAAACTGTGCAGATACTAAATGGCTTACTCAAAATTTGAAAAATCCTGAAATGTGTCCTGTGAGATTATACCGGAAACTTATATCGAAAAGGGGAATTATTACCAATGACAGACTTTTTCTGACAGTGAATGGCAAGTGGAATAAATATAATAATAATAATTGGTACAAGAATTGCCCTATTGGTATTAATACAATATCAAAACTATCTGCAGAAAAGATAGGATCAGATACTAGAAAACTAAAAATAACAAATCACTTTAATCGTGCCACTGCAGTTAGTCAGTTACTACAATCCGGCGTTAGTGAACAACAAGCTATGGAAATTACTGGACATGGAAGTTCGAACTCGATGAAACCGTATTTACATCTTAGTGCTGAAAATCATCAGAATATAGTGAATACTTTTAGGAGTACTTCAAGTACATCAAGTAATAATACCAACAATACATTGTAGCCACCTAATAACGGTCATACTATTCAAATTTTTTCAATTGCACCATTTATAATAATTATAGTCGAGAATAATATATTATGTTCGTGTTCATAAAAAATTATTTATTGTTATAGGTAACAAATTATAATTGAAACAAATCGTTTATAGTTTAAATAAATATTTCATGCTTATAATTAAATTTGAATTATTTATTATTATTAAATTTCTTCCACTCATTCTGCCGAATTTACATTTTTTGACCTTTCATTTTGTTCGTGAAATAGTCTAATAAAATACCACTCGTGATTGAATTTATTTTATAAGTCTGTCTTTTATTTCTAAACTCAACTGAGTTGCTTGAAGAAAACACCATTCGTCCTGCGGACTCGTGGTGTTTTCAAGCAACTCAGTTTCGTTTAGAAATAAATCGACAGACTTATCGCGAAAATTCAGCCACTAGTGGTATTACTACTGATAATTGCATTCAGTGCAATTATCAATCACTATGATAACACGATTGAGTTTGACAACTTCATTCCAAATAAATTTCAAAATGTCACGTTTTGGCAATGCGAATGTTCAAAGTGTAAATGCGCTAATCAAAGAAAAAATTCCCAGAAATACAACCTACAGTCACAAATATATTTGGGGAATATTTATGGTATTTTGCTACGAACGAGAATATGAATTAAATGAACATAGAAGCTTGGAAGAATTGGCGTTGATACTAAAAGATTGGGCGGTCAATATGAGAAAGAAAGACGGGACCGAATTTGAAGAAGCAACGGTGAAGACAATGTGGAACGTTTCGTGCAAACTTTTGCAAGAAAAGTACTATAATGACTATAATATTATGATTGACCCGTTTAACAATATAGTATTTAAACCAGCCCGAGCTGCCCACGATGCAATCAGGCAGAAACTACAAGCAGATCCATGTAAACGTAAGTTCAGTTAAGTTTCAGAAGTTAACAAAATAATATTGCTATGGGATGAAAATACTCCTGAAGGTCTTATGCGTAAATTTTACCATATTGCTGCTGTATAATTAGCGTGGCGTGGAGGAGAGGCAGTTGCTTGACTGGTGGATTTTTTTCAAATCGAGAAAAATAACGATGACTCTCCAACAAATCGCATTGAATACAATCCGGTGTTCAGTAAAACGTGCCAAGGTGGTTCTAAAAGCTGTACAAGTAGTAAATGGTTGGTTTCCAATAGTGAAAGACAAAGCTGCCCTGTACGTCTTTTTCATAAACTGATATCAAAACCAGGCGACAATATTACCTCACCACGACTGTTCTTAAAACCAAATCGACACTGGAAAAATGAAACTGACAAATGGTACGATAATGTACCTGTTGGAAGAAATACAATAGATGGATGGACTAAATCCGCTGCTGAGGCAATTGGCTTGAATGTAAAGGACAAAAAGATAACAAATAACTCGAATAGATCAACTGCTGTTAGCGAATTGGCAAAAATTGGTGTAGAAGAACAACAATTGCTTAAAATTACTGGTCATAGCAATAAAAATTCTATAAAACCATACTTAAATCTCGATCAAGAACACCACAACAAGATCATAAATATTATGCGTGTTAATATATCTTCTATAGTAGAGAACAGCAACGAATCTAATGTTAAGTTATATTTTAATAATTGTACTTTCACTAACTGTACTTTTAATAAATAAATAAATGTTTCATTGTGTTGAGTTATAAATTTTCCGCCGAATATTCCTCGGACATTGACAAATGCCTCATAATTTTATGACAAATTTCTCAAGCTCGTTGCTTGATAACAGCTCTCAGCCTTCGGCTTCTGGCTGTTACCAAGGAACGAGCTTTCGATTGTCATAAAATTATCTCGTCTATTATCAATGTCTTAGGGATATCACTACTGAAAATGTGATAATGATATTCCCCCAGGTATCTGGAAAAATTCAGTCCGTCACGTAATGATCTTAGTAAATTCATATATTACTCTGGATCATATAATTAAACCGATTATTATTAATTTTAATGAAGATAGTGACAGCGAAACAGAACTAGCTATAGATTAATATTATGAATGTGAATAAATATAACTATTATTTAAAAATGTGTATTCTTTAGGTTATTAAATTTGATTGAATTAATATAAACATATACGAGTATCATTACTTGTTTCCCTTGAAACCTCATTCCTCATTAAATACATAATTATCCAAAGTCCGAACCTGTATACTTTGCTTGTTTACTGCCAAGCTCTTGTCTACACAATGGGATCGACCCAGGTAGTTTTACTACAGCCATTAAGTCGGAACCATTTATCGCGAAAAATACTATACCTACATAACTTTTAATAGAGATTATTTCTAATATATGGACGACGTGCACTCTCTACGTATACAGGCGGGGTTTCATAAAAAAATATTCAAATTGTTATTTTTTCAAATTTTAAAGTCTAAAAATTTATTTGTTTTAAACAAATGTGAACAGGATGTTCATGAAATCAGATGTGGAATCATCTGCGACTGAAAGTTAAACTTTAGTTGAAAAGGGAAACATTCTCAATTTAATATTGAATAGAAATATTTTTCTGTTAATTGAAAAATCCATGATAAAAGTGAAGTTATTTTTTGTGAATGTCTAACAGAAAACCACTACCCGGAAATTGAGGTAAATCTGATAGATATTCTGAAAGGACCCTAGCTCAAAATTAAAAACTACCCATGGGCCTTTCATGATATACTCTTATTTCAGTATTTTAAATATTAATATATCTGCTTTGCCGCTAGTAGGAAAGTATTGGCTCGTCACTAGCGAAGTTAAACATTTCGAGATATAACCGTTACTTAATTTTGCAAGACAATATGAAGATTCCAATTTTGAATGTTCAAGAAGAAAATCGATTCGTTTTATACATTTCTGAAACTTTTTGGGAGGTTTTAATCGGTTTTATCGATTTTTGATTTATCCACCCTATTTACCCTGATAAGGTCGAAGTCGTTGAAACAAAATGTCAATATATATATAGACATTATGCTTCAACAACTCCGTTATTTCAACCATTATTGGTAATATCGTCTTTGACTGCATCACAGAGAGATGTTGGAGCACATCAACAACTCCCACACACCATGCTTTCCATCGTATTTGAAATATAACACGAATCATTTCTTGACATGTTTTTTGGGTAACCTTCCACAGTCTGAAAATGAAAATATAATCAGGAAAATCTATACAATTGTAGAAAGGGCAAACTGATTAGTTCACCCCGATGAGTTATTGCGTTCACCAAATTATATTTCCTGTGGAAAAATGATTCAATTTGTCAATAACTTGCCGTTTTCTGAATTTGCCTATCAAAAAAATTTTTTTAAAAAATTAAAAAGATACTTTTCTATATAGTTTTTGCTTGACGTTTCGGGGACTATATCTGCCCCCGTTCTCAAAATCTTCTAAATATCCTTTAATTGTTTTATAATTTGGATTTTTGCTCGCAGAGTCTTTTTTGCTTTTTCCGTCAGTTGAAAAAGCAACTCAAGTATATGAGAGAAATTAACACAGATTAATGCAAGTAATTGAAACAGAAGTTTTTCCGTCAGTTGAAAAAGCAACTCAAGTATATGAGAGAAATTAACACAGATTAATGCAAGTAATTGAAACAGAAGGTAATATAGCTTAGAGTTGAGTGCTCGTGTGGATTTTCATGTAAAGACACAAACATTTATTCCTCGAGATACAAATTGTTGTATTGGACATTTGAATCACAAAGGCTGTGTTAACCTCCAACATATGGAAAATCATGTTTCTATTCCCAAAGGAGTGATTATGGATGGAATTGAAATTGCTTCTCCGAGAATTTGCGCAAACTGCTACTATAAAATATGACGATGAGGAATATTTTTATGAAACAGATTTCCAAAGTTTGACGTCCCTAACTAAACAGCAATTTAGAACTTTGTATGAATATTGTCAACCTGTTGTTATATATGGAAAGGATAGAATAGTTACGAAAAAAGACCTTATCACGTTACTAGTGGAACTGCGTCAAGGCTTATCAGACAATTTAATGAAATCATTTATGAACCATACTTCTAGACAATCTGTAAGTTTGATCATAACGAAAGTAAGACATAGTCTTATGCTGAGATTTGTTCCTGAAAACGAAGGAATTAGGCACGTGATAGGAGGGCATTTATCCAGAGACATGTAACAGAGTTCGCAAAAGTGTTGTATAATCATCAACCTGAGGTGAAAAAGGCTATACTTTATCCTGATTGTACATATTTGAAGGTGCCTAAGAGTTCTAATTTTCGTGAGCACTTTTAAAGGCTGGTCTAGTTGTAGCACCAGATGGATTTGTGTTGGATGTACATGGTCCATACTTTTCGGACAGCCGAAATAATGATGCTGCTATTTCAATTCATGACATGAATCATGACCAGGAAAATCTGAGACAATGGGTTCGAGAGGGCGACATTTTTATTATTGATTGAGGTTACAGGGATGCACTTGGGTTTCTCGAAGATTTAAATATTGATTATGATATGCCACCATTTTTAGCTAGAGGCCAAAGACAATTTACGACTGAAGAGGCAAATCAGTCACGATTAGTAACTAAAACAAGATGGATTATTTCGGGACATGATTCCAATACAACATTGCTCTATCTTGGGAGAGTTTCTAAAAATTGCTTGTGCCATAATTAATTAATTTCATAAACCTATACTTATGCAAAATGCAGATAATGCTTTAGCCCAAAGGATGCCTCAACTAACTCAAACTGTTACAAATGAGGGTTGAACAAAAGCGTTTGCATTTGAGACGAGGCGCAGGTGTGTGGATGGACATGGATCAAAATCAGCTTAATTTTCCCAGACTGCCGCTACAGTATATTTTGGACAAAACTTTCGGTACTTATCAAGTTCATTTGGCACCAGCTTATATCCAAGTTACATTGGGTCATGATACGCGAATTTATTTTTGAGACTCAGTTATTTGAACCGGAGTTGATAAGAGCACGATTGTACTCTCGATTTACCAAAGCAAGAAAGCATACTTTGTATATCTTATAATGAATTGAATAATCATAACCAAGAGCCAAATGAAGAACCAATAAGGGGCACTTATTGCACTTGCAAAGTAGGTGCAAGAATTCTTGGAGTATGTGCACAAGTTGCTAGCGTCATATGGTTCTATGCAAGTTACAAAGAACATATTGTATACCCTAATAATTCTTTATTAAGGATTATCTTAGATTCTGCAGAAACAGAAATTGAAATTGTTGATAATATTCAATTATAAACAATTAACATGTCGAATTGTTGTTGCATTACTGAAATAATTAAAATAAATAATAGTGTTATTTCTTAATAGTCGAATAGATATTGTAATGTACTGTTACGTGTTTACATCCCTTGAAATATATCAGAAATATATCAACTAATAACGAACAGTTATTACAGTGTTCCTTCTTTTTGGTCAGTTAGAAAATATTGTAATAAGCGTATACCATTTCTTATAAGGTTGATATACTCTACAAGATTTATAACATTTATTCTATGAAAAATATAAAATGAGAGTATATTAGTAAATGATTGTGAATATTAAGAATTATGAAAAATTCAAAGGTTCCGGCGCTTTATTATATGTAGATTGAAAAAAATAATACAGTGTCCGGCAGATTTTTGGCAACATATGGGAAAAAAGTTCATTTAAAATTTCTCAGAAAATTTTATTCTTCATAAAAGTTTTTGCTTCTGCTCAAACTCAAATTGCACCATCCAAATTGTATTTATCTTCATTCGTATACGAGGGAGGTAGAATAAATTGAGAGTAGTTCAAGAGTAAAGTACCTTTTTTTTTCAAAATACACCTAAAGTTTATTTGAATAAAGGATTTACAATTTGAAGAATATTCTAAATTCAGAATAACAGCCTCCTATTCCAAAAACAAGTTTTTACTGATTTTTTCCATTTTTGTATACCCCATCCTATGTATTATGAGAACACTTATCGAAGAATATTACCTGAATGACCATATGAAGTTAAGTTCCGTCCAACTATCAACTAGAAAATTACATTAATCGAACTTGGTGCCGACAAAATCTTATTTCTTGTTGCCATTGAGAAAATAAAAGATATTTTTCATAATTAAGGTATAACAAATTACATCTTTTGACGTTGGTTGCAACACAGTTCGATTGCTTTCAATTGATTTTGAAGCAAATGTCATTTGTTATACCTTAATTATGAAAAAAAATTTTTTCTCAATGGCAACAAGAAATGAGATTTTGCCGGCACCAAGTTCGATTAATGCAATTTTCTATTTGATAGTTGGACGGAACTTAACTTCATATGGTCATTCAGGTAATATTCAATGATAAGTGTTCTATGACATTACAAATTCTCATAATACATAGGGTGGTGAATTAAAAAATGGAAAAAATCAGTAAAAACTTGTTTTTGGAATAGGAGGCTGTAATTCTGAATTTAGAATATTCTTCAAATTGTAAGTCATTTATTCAAATAAACTTTAGGTGTATTTTGAAAAATTAAAGTACTTTACTCATAAGCTACTTTCAAATTATTCCACTTCCCACGTATACGAATGGAGATCAATAAAATTTGGATAGTGCAATTTGAGTTTGAGCAGAAGCAAAAACTTTTATGAAGAATATTTTTTTCTGAGAAATTTGAAATAAACTTTTTTCCCATTTGTTGCCAAAAATCTGCCGGACACTGTATAATGATATTCCCAGTTGATATCATTTCCCGTCGAATCGAAAGAGATAAAAATATTACAATTGATGTATTTGATAGCTTTCATGGACTGTATAAGCCCTCGACAGAAAAAAATAAAAACCGCTTATTACTTGAGAAGAAATAGGAAGTTCCTATTGCACCCTGAATATCAACTAAAACTATTGTTATCGTGGTCTCTAACAAATTGAAATATCAGCAAATTCTATCGATGCCTAGAAACCCCCTTATTTTTTCTATTACACCCAGTATTCAATGAATGTAATTGCTATTGTGGTCAAAAATAATACAACTATTGATCTTATATAGCTTAGATGTAACATACACACATTTTAGAAAATTATATCGATGCCTAGAAACCCCCTTATATTTTCTATTTCACCCCGTATATCAACTAATGCAATAGGCCTTTTCATTTAGATCATTTTTCAATGCGCATGCGCTCGTTTTGAGACCCAACGTCTGATTGGCTATTGGGAAAGTGAATAGCCATTGGTTAGTTTTGAAATAACAATTTGAGATTGGCTTAGTTCAAAATTAGCGGTTTTTTTCACATTATGTCAACAGTCAACTTCATGACAAATGCACCTGCATACATTGGCGTTCCTAACTTTATTTGTATGTTAAGTACTTATTACCTATTTTATACCGCCGAAAACCTTTCATTCGTAAATAAAATAATGTACACGAATATTTTCTAATGGTGAGTTTTCTTTTTCATGTAAATTCAAGTCAACTATCCATAGGAAAACTCGGAAAATTTGTATTTCCTTTAAAAAAAAAATCGCCGACAATGCCGTTGGGTCTGACAGGTAAACAAAGTTAGTCATTTGTCATCTAAATGAAAAAGCCTATTGCTATCGTGGTCGCGCAGCATGCAATTATTATTCTAATATACCTTAGGTGTAACTTACTGAAATTTCAGCAAATTATATCGATACCTAGAAACCCCCTATATGTGTGCCTAGTCCTTTAGATCATTTTATAATTTTCTCTCAGGCGGCGTAGAGCGCATGAGCATGTTGTATCAGTATGAAATTTTACATTGGTGGAACGCCAAATTTCTAATATTTAAAACGTTCGTTTGGTAGACTAGGAATACTCATATATCTATATTATAGCTATTAATATAACGAGATTATTATGCGATTTATAATAGTCGAGGACATTGCTAGGTGACGAGGCGACAGCCGAGTCACCCGCAATGTCCGAGACGGTGTTAAATCGCTAATAATCGAGTTACATTCAAAGCTTTATCGTATCATTGACAAGGCAATGCGAAAATAAAAGCAACAAGGTTTTATGTCATTTCATTTTGGCATTTCAAAAAGTCATCATTAAAATCATGCAAGATTTTGATATTCCTGACGATATATTAGCTGCCGCCAACACTATAAGGTTGAACTTGCTTCCGGACAAATCTAAAATCCATTATGAAAAAGAATATCGGCAGTTGTGTAACTCTCTGATGATCGTGGACGCTAAAGGCAAAGGTGTATCCATCAAATTTGAAAACTGTCAAAATATTGTTTTACATGTTCATGAAAACTAGTTCAAATATTATTTGGTATCTAACGTATTATGCTTTCGTAACTAACGTATTAAATTATGGTAACTAATGTATTATGAGTAACTAAGGTTTTATGTAGGTTTTGGTACGTTTATGATGTTAATAATTATTAATACAGATTTCATATAAAAATGTCTTAATCTTCAATGATACGATAAAATAAATTATCCGAAACTTCTAGAGAAAATAAATATAAAAGTTAACTCTCAATATCTCATTTGCAAAAAATTCACAAGAAATTAAGCATGTCTGCTACAAAGTAATACGTTTCATGTCATTACTGCAGCGGCTGAGAATTTTTAAACGCACACATGTATAGTTCAACCATTTTCAATTGCAGAAGCTGTTTCTATAGGAAGCAAATCAAAAACTCACTTCGCTAACACGACCGTATATGCGAAGTAACGAAAGGAAAAATAATGTGTACTACTCGTAAACATTCTCCGTCGGCGAACCGAAGATCAAAAGAGCCGATAGTCAACGTGGGTTTGAGTGACAGCTGTTTGAGTGACCGCATGCCAATGATAATGCTTGTAGGTGTGTCAATACGTTGAGACTATTAAATCACCAGACACATATGTGTTTCAGGAGGTCTGAGTAAATGAAAGCCAGTAGCGTCTCTGGTCCGGGATCGAAATAGGTTTTAAAATATCCTATAGCTGTGTTGTGTTTTGATGGAAAATATTGCTTTTTTTCGACGATGAGAAAATGGAATTATGATGATCCGATTGCCTATTAATACATACTTCCTCGTTCATGACATACTTTTTTATTTTAACGTATTTTTAAAATATTTAAATATCTACTCAAAGAATTCCACCTCAAGACTGGGAAACTTGTTTTTTATGCTTCTGCAATTGTAAATGGTTTGACTATACCTACGATTGCACCCTCAACTCCAAACGGCAACTACAACTATAGCGATGCTTTTCGATCCGGCAACTACAGCTATAGCGATGCTTTTCGATCTATAAATCCAGCTTGACTGTTGACAACGGCGCGCTTCCAAATGAGAACAACATTGTATCGATAGAATCGATTCCTCCGAATGTTGTATAGCAGACTGTTTTTCGCATATTTTTAGTGGGAAGAAAACTATTCTATATAGCATTTGAGATTCAAACAGTAATATGTGTTTCTAAAATCATTTTTATTGAAAATATTCACTGTCTATATCCATAGGAATAGGGAAGAACATTTCCACTAAAAATTATGTGAGAAACAGATTACTGTTTGAATACCAACAATATCAATAGAATT
Organism: Gonioctena quinquepunctata; assembly: GCA_018342105.1. Lineage (NCBI taxonomy): Eukaryota > Metazoa > Arthropoda > Insecta > Coleoptera > Chrysomelidae > Gonioctena > Gonioctena quinquepunctata. The sequence continues at coordinate 122,158 of JAFIRS010002067.1, read as the reverse complement.
TATTAAACTGACAATTAGCAGAAAACAAAACAAAAATATGAAATTTTCATGTTTTTATTTTGAAATTGAGAAATATATATATATTATATATATATATATATATATATATATATATATATGTTTTGTCGATGATCATTTATATTAACAAACTGTAAAATATGTAATTGTATAAAATATATCTATATAAAATACACGAATAAACACACAATCAGTTACAGTCATGATCGGTACTTCCGATTTACAATACGAACAGTACCACAAATATGATTTGATCTGTTACAAACCAAATCCAAATACATAGATACTGACAGTATTGCATTACATGAGAATTACGAATATATAATTATAGATATATTCCAAATTCATTATGGCAATCCGTAGAACGAATTATTTCTTCTTTTTTTTTGTAAAACCCGTTGCCTGAATAAACAGGTCATCAAATAAAATTGGACATTTTCAGTCCACCATAAAAAAATCATTTGGAATACCGAACATCTTATAACGAAATCCCAATAATTAACCATATTATATCATTATTCACCTTTCTGATTGATCATCTAAGTTAATTTTTTTCTATAGATTCTCTTCTGCGACCGCCTTCTATAAATCATTTTTTTGGGTATACCATGGTTGTGCAGCCCCATCCTGGACACCACCCTTCCATCTCTGGTTTGACAAGAAGCGAGGCAATCTTCATTTAAACATTTCCAGTACGTCATTTTACCATCTTGTTTGGCATTTCTATAAATCTGCTCATGCAGGATGAAATTATCGGGTAGATCAGTATTGCGGATGAAATCATAAAATCCTGCAAAGTAAAAGAGCTCATTTAAAGAATATAAATATTTTCTAACTCCGTATATTTTAAAGAAGGGATATGTAAAGCAAGGATTAATTCGCGCCCCTCTATCAAACTACAATTAAAAAAACCAAACCAATACGAACGGGAAACAAAACAGAGCGAATTGGCCCAATTCTCCAACAGAACATTGCAGGAACTCTTTGATTCCTTCCAATGACGCGATATTTGTATTATGTTAGTGCATTCTGCTTTAAACTTCAGCGATTATGGAAAATAATTATGGAGAAATACCCATGATTTCATATTTTCGACAGGTAGTTTGATTCGCTGATTGGCGCCTATTCAGACAAGCGAAAGCGCTGACTTCAGCTGACTTCAAAGCTAGATAAGAATGGATATTAGTAAAATATCCACGTTAATTTCGCACCTATGTTCGCAGTTACCTAGAATTCAATGTCGGGAACAATAATAAACAAGCAACAATTGATACTTTCATAAAAAAACAATGGTAAAGATGCAACTTTAGGGAACAAGTTGCTTTAAAAACAATAGAATAAACTCAAAATATTACTAAAAAGAGAAAAATTACATGAAATATTACGAATATTCCAGTATACAACATTGGAATAATCACGGACATCGTTTCTAGAACGCATTAATAAAACACCGTAGATTTAAGGAATACAAATTTGATAAATGATTCCACTAACATGTTTTGTGATTGCCACCATGCCACCCGGACTTGAACCTTATTGAAATGGTATGTGTGTAATGTAATGCAGTGCAGCGGCAAACAAATTTAATTTTAAATAAGAATAGTGAACTCACTGGCTGAAAATGAATTCAAGGTTATAACCGAAAAAAATGGAAAACAGATTTACACATGTAATAGCTGACGCAGATAAATATTTGAATCTTCAAATTGGAATTACCACTCTTATTAACGTTATTGGAGACAGCAGTGATAAAATTTGTCAAGAATTATGTTGATTTTATATATGTGTTTTTATTAAATTTTTTGCAATGAACGCGTGTTTGATGTCTAGACCAATCAATATAGATTTTTTCGTGACAAAAATACTACAAGGAGGTAGTTATATGCTGTTATGTTTTCTACTCGCAACTTTCATTGCTCAATTTGTTATGGACATTTAAAAGCAAAAAATCTTTTTTCTTTTTTGCTTGTAACATGTGAATTAATGAAGCAATCTAGATGTTCCCAAATTGTAGAGAATCAAAACGCAAATAAAATGTGCCTTAGCACGACTCGAACTCGAAAAACCAGAAAAAACTGTTTTTTTAAAATTTATAACACCGCCATTTTTCAAGTTTTGAAGTAGGCTCTCCACGACATAGTAATGATTGATATGCACTTTATGTAAGGAAAACTCAGGCACTGTTGGATTATTAGTTTTGGCATAATTGCAGTTTGATTTTTTTTAATACACTTTATTGCAGCAGACCTGGTCATAGGTAGTCCGATTTCAATGTTTATAAAATATTTTGAGAGTTGAAGTATAGTATAGTTTAACCATTTTCAATTGCAGAAGCTGTTTCTATAGGAAGCAAATCAAAAACTTACTTCGCTAACACGAGCGAAGAAACGGAACGAAAAATAATGTGTACTACTCGTAAACATTCTCCGTCGGCGAAGGGAAGATCAAAAGGAGATCAAAAGAGCCGATAGTCAACGTGGGTTTGCGTGACAACTGTCTACTTCTTCAGCAGCCAATTAAAACGGACCGCAAGCCAATGATAATGCTTGTAGGTGTGTCTATACGTTGAGACTAATAAATCACCAGTTATATACAGTATCGGAAACATTTTATCTGGGGTATAGACAGAAATATACACGAGCAACAAGGAACGCAATGATATGATAATACCACATAAACAAGAGAGACGCACTGCTGTGCGCCCCTCCTGTTACCCCACCCGACGCATTAACTGACCACGTGGCAATGCGACACAGCGCACAGCTTGCCGAGCCGTGGTTGCGAAAACACAAGATCGTGACAATTATTACCTTTTGAAACATGCCGCCTATTTACACAACCGCAGAGAAAGTACAATATTGTTTGGCCCAAAATGGTGGTTTGTTCGAACATTTATTAAAATAATTCCGTACACAAAATATTTAATTTGGTTTATCTCTTCTTGTAAATATTTTTTTCTCTCCATTCAAGAAATAATTGTTTTTCTGTTAGAAGTGTTTTTTTGTCTTTATTGTCTTACAGAAATATCGTTTGCTTTTGTTTATCTTTGAGAATTTCCTTTTGTTTTCGCGGCCATCACGTCAGCAAAGATATTTTGATCTACCTGTCGTCCGACAGATTAAATTGAATCAATGATTCAGTTTAACTTGTTCAAATTATCTGAAGTGAAGTTATCGTCAATAATTCTTCTTCATTGCACATTCTCCCGACTGCTGCTGGTATGATACTGACGTCCTGAGCTGACCGCCGGGACCGCCCTGATTCTCCTATCTCTGTGTCGTGACGTAAATATCCCTTCCTCGAGCGAGTCGAGGAGAAATTGTAATGCTCTCTCAACATAAAGCAAGCTATTCTTTACGCTCTCATGAAACCACCGTACCCAAGATAAATACTTCCCGATACTGTACATGTTTCAGGAGGTCTGAATACATAAAAGCCAATAGCGTCTCTGGTCTGGGATCGAAATAGGTTTTAAAATATTCTATAGTTGTGATGTGTTTTGTTGGAAAATATGGCTTTTTTTCGACCATGGGAAAATGAAATTATGATGATCCGATTTCCTATTTATGCATACTTCCTCGTTTATGGCATATTTCTTCATTTTAATGTATTTTTTTATATTTAAATATCTGAATAAAATTAGTTAACTCCGCCTCTGCTACTCGAAGGATTCCGCCTCAAGACTGGAAAACTTGTTTTTTATGATTCTGCGATTGATAATGGATGAACTATACTACAAAACGACTATTCTCATTTTGCGTTAAAATGTTGCGAAATACTTGCAAACATGACCGAAATCGGGCGAGTGCATGAAAGCAGCTGAGTAGTGGGAGTAGAGCAGCAGATTCATAATGGGCGCAGCGCGCTTGTATTACTACACATACGCTTCCCCGCGTCTGATGCTCTACCCCCACTACTCAGCCGCTTTCACGCACTCGTCCATTTTCGGTCAGGTTTGAAGGAATTTTTTACCTATTTTGCAACATTTCAACGCAAAATGAGAATATACGTTTTGTAGAACTATACTTCTACTCTCAAAATATTCTTGAATAATTGGAATCTGACCACCTATGACGCATCCAGGTCTGCTACAATAAAGTGCATTAAAAAATTCAGATTGCAATTATGCCAAAACTAATAACCCCACAGCACCCGAGTTTTTCAACATAAGGTACATATTAATCACTACTATGTCGTGGGGAGTCTGCACTACAAATTGAAAAGTGGCGGAAATTATGAAAAAAAAACGCAGGCTTTTTCCGGTTTTTCTCCATTACTAATAATCCAATCGAGTCGTGCTGAGGCTGATTTTTTTGGATTTTAGTTCTCTACAATTCGTCCATTGAGAGAATCGAGATTACTTTATTAGTTTTCAAGTTACAAGTCAAAACAATAAAAAATTAAAAAAAATTATATTTATAACAAATTAAGCAATGACAGTTGCGAGTAGGAAACATAACAGGATATAACTATGAACCGTCTTTCGTATGATGGCACAGTCGGTTTTCTGTTGGTATTTTTGTCACAGAATCAATAGAGCAGAAAATCTGTATTGATTGACCCAGTTCAATTATAAATAAGTTAGTTGAGTATTTTTCATTGTACTAAGCAAACTATACAGTGCGCGGATAAATTATGGAATAAAATCGATATTTCGCAGCCAATGTACTTTTGACAAAAATCCTGAAAGAGGTCGATTTTTGTTTTTAAATGCCGATTTTTGAATGTATATTCTAAAGAGGCTATGTCGCTGGTTTTGACGTGGTGACGTAATCGGTAATTTTTTTAAATTGAAATAGATGTCTTGTGATACTTCATCTGAAAGGTCTTTCAATACTGCATTCAATGATAATAAATAATTTGATTTGTTTGTACAGGGTGAACAAAAATTAATATTTGATTTCAGTAAGGTCCGGTATTTTCACCTCTGGTTATACTAGGAATAAATTAACCAATAGTTAGAATGTGCTTTTGCTCAACAATAAACGTTAAACAGAAGCATATTCTAACCGTTGGTTAATTTATTCCTAGTCTAACTGGGGGTGAAAATACCGGGCCTTAGAGAATAACTTTATATCCAACATTTAAATAAAATATTAATTTTTGTCCACCCTGTATAAACAAATCAAATTATTTATTATCATTGAATGCAGTATTGAAAGACCTTTCAGATGAACTATCACAAGCCATCTATTTCAATTTAAAAAAATTACCGATTACGTCACCTCTTTAGAATATACATTCAAAAATCGGCATTTAAAAACAAAAATCGACATCTTTCAGGATTTTTGTCAAAAGTACATTGCTTGCGAAATATCGTATTTGTTCCATAATTTAGCCGCGCACTGTATAGTTTCAATGAGTATAATAAATAACTATTGTGAAGGGTTCCAAAAATGTCAATCCCAACATTGTTTACACATTAAATCAAATAAAAGACGGCAAAATTGTGAATAACAAATAGCTTATTAAGTTGGAATTTGTAAAGTTCCTAAATATTCAGAACCCTTCGAATATTCTACTAGAGTATTCTGAAAACCAATAATTATCGACTTATTTAGCGAAAAACAAATTCAACTTTCGCTGTGTGCACTCAAAGGCGGCGGTTACATTGGATGCGAATTCGTACGAAAAAATGTTCGTTCGAATTCGTAATAAGTCGTCAGAAATAAACAAATGCATATATATATATTGCCATGTTTGTTGTTAGTTTGCTTACGACCAATTCTTGCGAATTCGTACGAGTTCGTACGCATTTCAAAAACGACCAGAATATGTTGTTTTTTGTCAATTGTTCGTACGAATGGAAGTTGTTTAGCACCCGTTAAAAATGGATTTCGAAAAGATGATAAGTTTAGTTCAGGAAAGACTGTCTCTATGGGATAAAAAAATAAGCAGTTTCATAACAGAGAGTTAAATAAAAAATTATGGAGAGAAGTGGCAACTGAAATAAAATTAGGAGGTAGGTATTTTCATTTTTATAGTGTATTTATTATAAGAACTATACAGTACAATTTTATTTATTTTTATTTTACTAAAATTAATTCACCATATTTTAATAAAACCATGTGTTCGTGAAAAGTCGTTTTACTTACTTACCTTAATGTTAAAATCAGTTAATTGGCGAGATGCACTCTCGAAAGTTCGAGGATCTAAAAATATGACTCGAAATAATCTCTAAAATATGTCGATTATGTCATTTTACACAAAACAATTTTAATTATTTTTCTTATATCTTCAAATGATCTTCCAAATTCTCCTTTTTACAAGCTTTTATTTAACGTCACATTTGTATGTATGTTTAGTTCAAATATTGCAAGTGAATTTTGAACCACTTCTAGTTGCTCAATTAACGTGAAATTTGGCAGGTGTCCATAATTCCGGTGACAATGCATGATGGAATTTTTGCTATAGAAAAAACAAAATGGCGGCTTCTATATGGCGGACGAGTTTTGTGATTATGGTTCGATTCTATTCAAAATTGGTATGTGAAGATTTTTGGAGACAGAGATCACGAATTATTTGTCAAAATTCATAAATTGAAGATGACGGGTCCAATATGGCGACTAGTTTCGTGGTTATAGCCCGATTCCAATAAAAAATTATAATATTTGGGGGTTTTTGGAGTAGATCATGATTTTGTCAAAATTCTTGAATTCAAGATGGCGGCTCCATTTTGGTAAGAATTCAATAAGATAACGGATTTCATGAATTACTAAAAAGAACTGAATAAAAATTATTCAAAAAATAAGACAAGATTTTATACAAATTCATTTAAAAAAAAATAATTTATTTAATTGTTTGACCTCACCTCTGTGCTGCTTCTGCTAGGTCAAAAAATTAAAAAAAAAACCTTTTTTTTAAGTTTGTCTCAAGTATCATTCATTTCTGGATAAATAATAGTCATCATCCCAGACTCTTTTTTCCAATAATAGATATTTCAGCGATGGGGATGTTTCAACTGTGTTCGTACGTAAATGAAATCATCCAATGTTACCACACGTTCGCACGATTTGGTCGTACGAATTTTTACGAACCAAATTGGATGATTTCATTTAGCTACGAATACAGTTGGCAATTTTTACTTCAATGGTGATCATGAATTCTGTCACGGACATTTATTTTCTTGGAATATTCCCATTGCTGAAATTTCTATTATTGGAAAAAAAGAGTGCCTGGGGTGATGACTATTTTTATCCAAAAATGAAAAAAGAGAATTTGGAAGATCATTTGAAGAAATAAAAAAATAATGTTTTTTTAGTATATTAGAATGACACAATCGACATACGACTATATTTTTAGAGATTATTTCGAGTATTTTTTTTAGATCCTTGAACTTTCGAGAGTGCATCTCGCCAAAGCATAAACTGATTTTAACATTAAGGTAAGTAAAACGACTTTTCACGAACACATGATTTTATTAAAATATAATAAATTGATTATAGTAAAATAAAAATAAATAAAATAGTACCTACTGTATATTTCTTATAATAATTACACTATAAAAGTGGAAATAACTACCTCCTAATTTCATTTCAGTTGCCACTTCTCTCCTTATTTTTTTATTTAACTCTCTGTTATGATACTGCTTGTTTTTTTGAACCCATAGAGACCTTCTTTCCTGAACTTAACTTATCACCTTTTCGCAATCCATTTTTAACGGGTACAAAACAACGGCCATTCGTACGAACAACTGAAACAAAAAATGTTGGTCGTATTTGAAATGCGTACGAACTCGTACGAATTCGCAAGAAATGGTCGTAAGCAAACTAACCACAAACATGGCAGTATATGCATTTGTTTATTTCTGACGACTTATTACGAATTCGAACGACCATTTTTTCGTAAGAATTTGCATCCAATGTAACCGCCGCCTAAGAATTCGTACGACTAATTTTTCGTACGAATTCACATCCAATGTAACCGCCGCCTGAGATCAATATCAATGACTTTTTATAATCGTTCGAAATGTAATGTTCACGTTGTGAAGATCCTGTGCTTGTGGAGGGATGGACGCAAAATTTAATTTCTCTTTGAATATCTCAAATGTTAATTGTATTATAAACTTCATAGAGCAAGGAAGAAATAAAAAGGAGATAGGAGTATTTAGTTTTATATTTGCACGAAATACCAAATGAATATATCAAAGGATCTGTTTAGATAAATAATTAAGAAAGAATAATAATTTTCAGATCAATCAAATTAGATAAGTTCTCTGGAGGTATTGCTGGTTTTCTGTCTAGATAAATAATTAAGAAACAGAATAATAATGTTTAGATCTATCAAGTTAGATAAGTTCTCTGGAAGTTTCTGCTAATCTTGATACTAACCAATAGCCCCCGCCGCACCCTTACAAACTTATGTTTAATTGCTAATCTTGATACTAACCAATAGCCACCGCCGCACCCTTACAAACTTATGTTTAAGGAATTAAACATAAGTTTGTAAGGGTGCGGCGGGGGCTATTGGTTAGTATCAAGATTAGCAGAAACTGTTGTTGGTTTTCTCTGGGATTTCTCAAAACGCACAGTGATCTAGCTTGGCCAAAAAACGGTCGAAAGTAGTTTTTTTGTTATAGAATTTTTGAAAGAAAACGCGCAAGTGCGATTAACTCAAGGATGTTGCATATTTCGAGAAAAAATACATTTTTTTTTGTCTATATTTTGTGGATTTTTTTTGGCATGAAAACTTAATCAACTGTGAATTAAAAATCAATTAAAGAAATTTTTTAAACACAAGATGGCGGACAAGTTAGATATTTTCAACAGTATCGCTATAAATTTGTTTAATAACTTGAAACAGGCTTACTAAGTAAGCCTTGAGATCATACCCATATACCAGCTAGTCGGACCAAGGTGGATCTTGAAAGATCTAGCCTATGAAACTTGCATGTTTTGTCAGAACTTCTTTTAAAATAAGGCCTTAACATTTTTTCTTTACTAAGTAAAGGCACAGTCCTTACTCTACACGCAGACGTTGTAGCCAGTCAATTGTTTCTTCAGAAGTATGGTGCTTACGCTCCAAAATTACGCAAATTTTAGAAAAATAAACTTAGGGACTAACTTTCAATGCGGCGTATCCTTGGGGTCATTTAAGGATTTAATTAGCATCACTTGAGGATGGTATGAGGATGTCGGATTTGACCACTAAAAACCGCTTCCTAGATCACGGTGCAACGGTTAAACAAATATGTGCCACTGAAGAATGGCAATTTTCTCCTGGAATAATTTGGTTACCAATAAAGCTACCGGATCCAATGGTCCCCAATAAATGAGCCCACCAACTATTCGACTTGTGCCGAGTCAATGTCGGCAACACCCATTCCAACTGGAAAACAGCTAGAGCCGTAGGCACCTCCAAAGCTTTCGCCGCCTGAGTTTGCCACCAAGATCTTATTATCATATGGCCTGCCTCCCCAACTATGCGATTACTTATCTAGTTTCCTTGAGGTATCGTCCAACACTTTTCCCATCAACGTATGTGTTGGAAAATCGATATAAATGAAGGTGCATTTAGTCAACTTGGGCTTAGTGGACAGCAATAAGAATAGTTAAAGGCGTAGGAAAAAATGAAAATAGAAGCTATTTGTTACAAATTTGTATCAAAGGAATAACCCTGAGAATGACAAAAATGACCGCACAGAACGTGACAAATGACAATCCGCCCATTTTGGAAAATATAACCTATTTCTAATTGAACTCAAAAGTGTTCCTGGATTTTATTTTACAATTATGGAATTACGATTTTTAAAGTTGGTATAGTGTAACCATTTTCAATTGCAGAAGCTGTTTCTATAGGGAGCAAATCAAAAACTCACTTCGCTAACACGAGCATATATGCGAAGAAATAATGTGTACTACTCGTTAACATTCTCCGTCGGCAGAGGGAAGATCAAAAGGACATCAAAAGAGCCGATAGTCAACGTGGGTTTGAGTGACAGCTGTCTGGTTCTTCAGCAGCCAATTAAAACGGACCGCAAGCCAAAGATAATGCTTGTAGGTGTGTCTATACGACTAATAAATCGCCAGTTATATACGTGTTATATACATGAAAGCCAGTAGCGTCTCTGGTCTGGGATCGAAATAGGTTTTAAAACATTCTATCGTCGTGATGTGTTTTGTTGGAAAATATGGCTTTTTTCCGTCCATGGAAAAATGAAATTATGATCCGATTGCCTATTAATACATACTTCGTCGTTTATGGCATATTTCTTTATTTTAACGTATTTTTTTAATATTTAAATATCCGAATAAAATTAGTTATCTCCGCCTCTGCTGCTCAAAGGATTCCGCCTCAAGACTGGAAAACTTGTTTTTTATGCTTCTGCAATTGATAATGGATGAACTATATCTTCAAAATTGAATAAATGAAAGCATTTGATCTAACAGTTTTAACTATTGATTCCTTATGTTGTTGCTATTACTAAATAAAGTTGACTAAATTCACCCTCAATCAAAAAACAAGAAATCTGGTTCAAGTGAAAATGCACTAGGGCTCCAGGTTCCGGAGGAGTTGGCCCAGGGACGGTGATTAAAAGCAATATTCAATTTATTGGGTGAAGCTTCTATTCATCCAAAGTCTATGAGTAAATCAAGTTGAATTGCAATTTAAAGTTAATAACAAAAACGGGCGGGATCAAGATTCAAATAAATAATTTCGTTAATCAAGGCTGTTCTGTCCAAAAAGCACTTGTTGACTATAAGCAGCACCGAGCAGCGCGGCGCAGCACATAGCAGCATTTTCACATGCCTATTCCCACCTGTGCAGCATTTCGCAGCAGCACAATAGGGAAGCAGCAATAATTCCATTTGTGATCATGTGCTCGTTAGGAGAGACTTTTTCTACATCATCAGATGGTTTGCTGGGTCTGAGCTGAGTGTGGGAACGGTGTCATTTAATTACATGCAGACAATTGTGAGCAGCATTTTGCTGCGAGGCGCTGCTCGATCCTGCTTACATGGGAATCGGCCTTAATAGTACATACTACGCTGTTGGGACGGTATGATGTTGCGAGATGAAGTCACACGGCGATGAACTGTTGCACATCAAAACCTTATAGAGCCGTTTGTCACAGAAACGGTGACCATCCAAACAGCACCGTTTAGCGTTTTGTCGACTTTCAACGGTTCAATTATTTTCCGTAGTGGCATGGCGATGAATTATGGGCATGTTATTGGAATGATCATATATAGGTTTATATCAAAAAAAGGAGGCGAAACAGAATTTTGTAAGTTCACCCTATTAATATAGGAAGAAAAGTGTTTGGGGCATTTTTGAAGTTATACTTCTTTTGGCGCGTTAAGTTGAGAGTACGAAAATCCCACATTAAGAAGTTGGCCACGAAGGGCCGGGGTTGACTGCTTTTGGCCGTTGTCTCACTGCTCAGCTCGCTGCTTGTAACGCTGCTTGTACGCGGGTTCGGACCGTGGAATGACGGGTAAATGTAGCCATCGGGTGTTTGCTACCACGTAGCACCGCCTGGATAGGAAATAGCAAGATTATACGTGGTCTTGCTATTTCCTAACGAAATTTCACCCCATCGAAGGTACCAGGAACTACAGTGTGGAGGATGGAACCTGTTCTCCGGCGTACGGGGGGGCGACTGGATGTCATGTCCGGAGCAGTCCCGATGGCGTCGGAGAACTGGAACCATCCGCGGAAACCTGCCACATACGTGGGAGTTTGCCTTATCCGGCCGGCCGAGTAGACGAGAACTACAATAAAAATCTCCCCAAGTTCCAGGTGGAACAGCATAAGCCGAATACTGCATGACTAGTGGATGGACTAGTTACGTTTATGCGAACTCCGGGGTATATGGCGCCCCCCGATTTCATTTGCCTTCCTGCGGCTGGCGGGGCTCTGCCGCAGGTGACTGTCTTTCCCCAGCTTCTCGTGGGACCTATTATGGTTAAAAACAGGCAAACAGGGCGAGGAAAACTCCCCAAAACCATGGGAGGATGCGGAACTAAGGGTACCTTGGTGAAAATTCTACCCAGATGAGCCAAAAGCTCAAGGCTCTTCAAATAAACCTCCAACAGTAGGCTTAGAAGAAAGTTTATTGAAGAAAACTTTAGTATAGGGTTGCTTCAAGATCCCTGGATCAATAAAGGGCGAATACAAGGACTCGCAAGTTACTTTTTTGAAACACTCATGAAAAACCGATTTTTTTCTAGTACTATTTTGGCAGTTGAGTGAGGAAGCAAAAAAGTACTTCATTCACTTTAGAATGTCAATATTAAGTTTTGAACAGAAAAAATACCTTCTGCGTCCAAACACATTTATGAGAGAATGCGTACAGCCTATGGAAATGCTGGTGTTACAATTAGGTAAGTACAACTATGAAATTATGTACCTAAAATTCTGTTATAGAACGAGGATATTTCTCATTCAATCTTTGACTTGGTACAAGAAATGACTGAGTTAAAATTATAATTTTCAAATTAATGAGATCTACCACTGGATGCGTCTTAAACACACATTAAGAAGCATTAGGAAGTCGAGGGAATATTGAGAGTTTGGTGACAAGAGACTTGGTGACAGTAGTTTATTAACATTTTCATAATACCGACGCATTGAAAGGTCGTTCGTGACTTTTAATATATGAAGAAGTTACTGGTTATTCGAATCGTATGATGCTAGATGACTGAATAACAAAGTACTGCATGTTTTTTGGTAGTAGACAGTGCAGGGCCGATTTGATTTTTTTATATAGATGACTTCTAGTTGCAGTAGATGACTTTTCACCAGGATTAACTTGAAGACTTTCAATTTGAGCAGTATGTTGACTGGAAGAAAGCATTTCCTTTCTCTGCTTAATGAAATTGTATTGTTTCTGAAACTTTAGTATACAATTATAATATTTCATCGTCGTCGAAAGAGCTTACTAAAGGTATCTTTCTATTACAAAAGGACAAATAATAGTGATTGGGTTTTCAATCATTACTAATTCAACTTCATCTAGTTAACATTTTTTGAGCCCCGCCTTGTTGACAACCTTGGTGTTAACTCGGGTACTTTCATTTTCAGCAGATTCTTGAAATACTCCATCTACTGCATCTGCCTGTGCACCAGTCGTTGGTATCATTTAAGAACTGCGTATTGCAAATGCATTTTTTACATTTGATGCTCCACTCTCTGATATGGCAGTGTATTTTTGTTTGTTAATGGATTTGTGGATAGCATTCCGAACATTCACCCACTTTTCATCTCTTTTTTACCTGGAAACAGGTGAAATTTTTATTGGTTTTGAAGATCAAAAGCTTACTCAATATAGAACGAAAGCACGACAACTGCGACGAATTGGCGACAGTGTACGGTGCAGCGAACTAATGGGGGCGTGACATAGTCCGGAAATGTGAAAGGAAGCATCAATATCAATCGGCTTGGAAGGATGGAGATACACGCTGAATTTGCGGTGTAGCTCAGGTTACCGCACCTCTCTCTATACGTGTAGCGCATCTATCCAATGCATGAGGTGTGATTCTGGCAAAACTTCGAGACCGGCAGCATCATATAAGCATTGGATTTTACTGTCCGCCGCGGCCGAAACTTTTGGCTGACGTGTACTTACAGAGATACCTTACCGGCAAATTTCGATGGACCGTTAAACTTACCTCTAAAGTAACCTTATGTGTACAAAGATAGACAAAATATATAAGATATTGGATACTTCCAACAAAATTCCATTCCATTTAAGAAAATTGACCTTGACTCCATACCTTCAAGAATCCAAACGATTTTCATTGAATGTGTTACTTAAATTTGTAACTAATTTTGTACAATATTTTTCCCAGCTTCTATATTTCTAACCATGTGTTTCTTACAGCAGATGTACTTTCATTGATCAATATTATACCTATCGACTTGGAATATCTACAATAAGCAAGATTGTTGGAGAAGTGTATTGGTGTATTTGATCTGTTTTGCATTTGCCTAATGAATAACTCTGGGAGAGCATTGAATAGTTATACCTGCGCCCACGTTCGTTTCAATACAACGAATGAAACTTACCAAAGCAATTTTTTCCGTATCCTTAACTCCTCAAAATCCGGTCTCAGTTCCAAGAATATTTCTTTCCGGGCATTTTTAGTATCAATTCGGTCTAAATCACGGGCATAACTTCAACTGAGGATATAAGAATATCCCTATTTTACATGAAAATACATAAAATATTCCACTGAATATTCTTCCTGCCGCTGCAGCAGACTGCTGAAACACGGCGCGGGTGAATGTGATCATCCAATCCTACACACGATAACGGTAGCCATTGGGTACATAATTACATGATCCACTGGAATATCAACTAGTTCACTTCACAAATTATTCACTAGTTCCTTTTCAATAATTGATAAAATATTCGCGAATATATTGGCAAAATGCACATCTTGATTTGTTGATAATAATATTTCACACCATTGGTCAATATTTTTTTAAATCAGCTAATAAAAACAAACGAATTATATATAGTCAACTCCATCTCAAACTGTCTTTCACAGAACCGCTGTAGAAAATTGTTGGCAAGTCTTGACAACTGAGGACTTGTTTGGCGTATCAAGACATCAATTCAGCTTTCATTTAGTTCTGGGAATTATTCTCATACCATTTTAAAAACCATTTTCCAAAAAAGCATGTAAATTATTACAAAAATGAAGATGAATGGCTTTCAGATGAATGGCTTTCAGATGGATTGAGGGGGACCAGTTAAAACGTCGCAAATGTACATGGTCTGAAGTTAAATAATCCTCTGAAAGAATACTACAAATCAAAACAAGAACATCTAATAATTTCAACAAAAAAAACAATTCTATCGAAATTGTTTTAGTGATAATAATATTTCAGACCATCAGTCAATATCTTTTTAAATCAGCTTATAAAAACAAACGAATTGTAATCAAGTCCATCGCAAACTGTCTTTAACAGAACTGCTGTAGAAAATTTTTGTCAAGACTTGACAAATGAGGACATGTTTTACGTATCAAATTATCAAGACATCAATTCAGCTTCAGTTCAGTTCTGGGAATTATTCTCATATCATTTTGAGAACCATTTTCCAAAAAGCCTGTAAATCATTACAATAATAAAAACGAATGGCTTTCAGATGAATTGGGGGGTCAGTCAAAACATCGAAAATGTACATGGTCTGAAGTTAAATAATCCTCTGAAAGAATACTACAAATTATCAAAACAAGAACATTTGATAAGTTAACCAAAAAAAATAACTATTCTATCAAAATAAAATAACCATTTCAGGAAATCGTATAATAACAGCATGGCAAATAGCAAATACCTTGAGTAACAACAGCACTTTTTATCACAACAGAAAATCAGTCTTAATAAAATAATTAATAAAAAAACCTTTTTAAAAACAAGCTTTTATTCAAATACCCTTAAAAGTACAAAATAATTGCTTTGGATGTGTGACGTAGGTTATTCCGTGAGTTCTAGATTCAAGAGCTTGTCGCGCAAAGTTTTCATTTCGAATACAGATTGCTACAAGCTTATGAATCTATAACTCACGGAATAACCTACGTCACACATCCAAAGCAATTATTTTGTACTTTTTAGGGTATTTGAATAAAAGCTTGTTTTTAAAAAGGTTTTTTTATTAATTATTTTATTTTGTTCTTTTTAGTAAGTACCCCTAACACCCACATACCAATTTTGAATCGAATCGGACCATAAACACAAATCTCGTCCGCCATCTTGAAGCCGCCATTTTGTTTGTTTTTTTTCTCTAACAAATGCATAATGCATTGTCACGGGAACTATGAACACCTACCAAATTTCACGTTAATCGAAGTGGGTCAAAGTTAACTTGCAAGATTTGATGACAAACATCGGGACAGGTGAAACTAAATAAAAGCTTTTGTTTGAAGGTTGTAGACGATTCACCTGAAGACGATTGCAGATACAAGCATTCGAAACGTCGTGGAAACCTTTTAAATAAATTAAGACGATGGACGTCCGAAACGATAGTAATTAAATAAAAGCTTGTAATGTAATAAAGAGGATAATTCAATTGGACTTAAAACTTTCAATCCATACCGAAGGATGTTACCCGTTAAATACCAATTGTGGCTTCAATAAATACCTGAAAATACTCCAAAATATCCAGAAATAACGTTGTATGCACATTCAGAAATGGAATTAATATATTACATGATGCATAAAACTCAAAAATAAATCTTCATCTGGACATGACGAGGTCCTCAAGTTTATATTGAAAAATTATTCACTTAATTTCTCTTTTCACTTATATTTGTCATCGGGATTATTTTCAGACCTCTTAAAAATTGGAAAACTGGTACAAATTCATAAAAACGGCAATTCACGTCTCGTCACGAACTATTGACATATTAGGGTACCTTCTAGCTTTTAAAAAAAACAAGTATGCTTTTCGACAAATTATTATCAATCTTCAACAAGAAAAAATCTGCAAAAATCATCATAAGTTTTAGATAAGGATCTATGATGATCGTTTATTCGATTGTTGTTTTACTTTTTAACAGAGCATTTCACTGTCTATCGTGTTATTTTACAAGAAAAGGTAAGAAATGAAAGGTATTTTCTACCAATGGCTGTGTAGCTTTATCGATTCAAGAAGTCAGTATGTTGCTATCAAAGATCTAGTCTCATCTAAACAAGCCGTCATAATTGGAATGCCCCAACGTTCATTTTGGGACCCCCGCCCTTTATATACTACATTCAAATAATCTGGAAGTCCTCGCTTCGTTTACTATATGTGCAGATATGCCGTTCATGATTTCGGATAAATCAGATCAGTTTAGTATGAATCTTTCAAATCGCCAAGGTCCTGACATGCCTCATTGTAAAGTATTACAATCTAAATTGAATTATTATGCTTATCTAAAACCCGTACTCCACAATGACCAACTTCGGAAATTATATTATGCCCAGGCAGGTCCCAGAGTAAGGTATGGAGTGCGTTTCTGGGGTCTTCCTCTTCATCATCAGGTGTCTTTATTGTCCAGAAACATATTCTACGCAGTATGGTTATGATATGAAAGCACTGTAGAGATCATTTTGAAATTGTTTGAATCTTACCACCATACACGCCAAAAAATATATTATATATATAAAATATATATATTCCTTTCACTAATACAAAAAATTGTTATAATTATTGTAGAGGTATGGCTCCTCGGCTTTATAGTTTACTTCCTCACAGAATCAAATGCTGTGAAATAATTTTGAAGTGAAAAAAATAAAGGACTTCCTAGTTTTCAAATGGCTATTATGTGGAAGAATATTTACTTATGTGACATGAGATTGTATCATCTATTTTTTCTTTAGCTATGTTATTTTCAAGTGTATTTTAAATCTTACTACTTATGTTGACGAATTCCACATAATTCTGCCATATGGAAAATGAATATAATTTTTAACCTGAAATTCGGCAGTTACATTTTCAGAGTTTAATATCACCACCAACTAATAATAACTATTCTTTCAAATGTATGTGTAGTTAAATTATTTGATTTTGTGAATTGTAAATTTTGACCAAGGATGTTTTCTTGATCTTATGAAGTTCTAGAGTAGCAAGCATTTGTTTTTCTCGTGAATATCTTAATATTCGGTTCAGTACATCAGAAAATAACAGTTTGTTTCATAAAATTCAGCCGTTTCAGTAGGGTTACATTTTTTATTCGTTGATTTTCCTTATTACCTACAATTAACTAACATAATACCCATTCTTCATGAAAGAATAGGTAGTGAAACACTTGGATAAATTCATATTTTGATTAGACATATACTACATTAACTTAAAATAAATAATAATTTTAAATAAAACGAAAGAGCCGAGAACAAAAACATGCTCCAATTCTTTTAATACCCTGATATTCAGGAGTTAAATTTGAGTATAACGTCATCACCAACAAATCATTACCTTTAACGTTATTTAATTTTTTGAATCGTTATTTTTGATATGGTTTTCTTATTATGAAATTCCAATGTTTATATAACCAGTGAAAACCGGAAAATTACATATAGTAGATATGAAAAATAACAATTTATTTTGTCAAATTCAGCAATGTTTTCGAATGAACTTTTCAGATGTGTTAAATTTTTCATTCTTTGATTAATCAATTTACTTCCATACCCAGGGATCATCTATCATGGAAGAAAGGCCAGGACAAGTAAATACTGTGGAGTACCTGTATCATAATATAATTAAAAATTATTTTAGAACAAAATAAACAAACGTACATCTTTCATAATTCTTAAACAAACAAAAGTTGAGAATAAAAACTGTCTCCAATCCTGTTGTTATTTATTAACCATATATTGAGCAGTTGCATTTTCATGGTATAACATCACTAACTACTGATTACTGAATCATTTCAAAGCTACGTGCAGTTGAATTATTTTTATGCCGGTTCATTCATTATGGAAGGCTAGGACAATAAAATACTGTGAAGTACATGTATATCTTTATTGAGCATGTACATCAACAAACATAATTTCTGAAAAAATAAATTAACACAATGACATCTTTCATAATAAAGAAACAAAAAATATTTGAGAACAAAAACGTGATCTAATCCTGTTGTTTTCTCCAGCGATTCATTTTGTGTCGCATGGCCTCAAAATGATACTCCTTTGCCGCATTAGGATACCTTCAATAAAAAAAAATATTGGAACTTGCGAACAATGTTGGTAAATTCAATGTGTAATATTTTGGGCAAATATTTCGTAGGACTATTTTTTGGGTTTCCAGAAGTATAAATTTTGTTTGCTGTGTGTTAAATCCTTAGAAAGAAAGTTGAATGTTGAATGTTGAATGTTGAATGTTGAAAGTTGAATGTTGAATGTTGAAAGTTGAATGTTGAAAGTTGAATGTTGAAAGTTGAATGTTGAAAGTTGAATCTTGAAAGTTGAATGTTGTATGTTGAATATGAAAGTTGAATGTTGTATGTTGAATGTGAAAGTTGAATGTTGAACGATGAATATTGAAAGTTGAATAGTGGGAGGTGAATGTTGAATGTTAGGAGGTGAATGTTGAAAGTTGAATGAAGTATAACATCTAAAGCGCGTACATAAGTACACGCATCCACTTTTTATTCGAAGGATTTTTTTGTAGTTACATATTTTTTACAGTTACACAAAAAATTGTTTGTATACCATGGCCACCGATATTTTTGAGCGATCTCGAGATCATCTTGTCTCGGCCTCAGTACGCTAAAAAGACATTCAACTGCCCTGGCATACAGATAACTATTAAGTTCTCAAGTAAAGCAATTGATTTTTATCATAAATTTCAGCTTGACCGGGGAATTCGCCGATAGAGTATTTGAAGGGTCCACTGTAATAATGATGAATGTCAATTTTTCTTTGTTTTGGGATAATTGGGTTTTAATTTTTTAAATGGACATTTACCATTATTGCCGCAAAAACCTGAGACGCTGAGCGTTCTAGCCGTGTATACAATTATCAAAAACGTATTTATTGCGGGACTGTAAGCGACTGTGCTGAGTTTATAAACGAGATTACTAGCTGCATATATCAAGTGTCCGAATAACGTACTTACTAAGAAAGAAAATAATTTTGTACATTCATCATTATTGCAGTGGACCCTAGATTCACGATGCCGTTTGCTTTTTAGGTAAACACGGTAATGACTTGTTTTCTCGAAGAATAACAGAAATCTGTTGAACAGTTCAAAATAACATTTCATATAAGTTAATACAGGAAGGGGGAAAAATCGGAAGGTAAGAAAAACCGTTCAAGAATTGAAGAAGCCCAATGACAATATAAGATAATGAAAGAAATTGGTGGAAAGGGCAAATTAACCTCACCGATATCATGAGGCCAGAAGGTTCTGAAATCCATATAGAACAGGATATTTCGAATTAGTTTTAAAAATATTTCGAAAGAAAATTGTATTTCGTGCATAAAATAATTTATTAAAATCGTAGCAAAGCGCCGTCGACCGTTAGGTCATCATCAGTGCGTACCTGGAAGAAGTAATATTGATAGAGAATAAGTTACTGAAAAGTTTTTTTGAGAAAGAAAATTGACATATTTTAAATGTGAGGTTACTTACTCGTCAGGTGTACAAGAAGCCAAAAAGATCATAAAATATCTCATGATCAATGAAAGTTATGAGATGAGATATTTTATGGTCTTTTTGGCTTCTTGTACACCTGACGAGTAAGTAACCTCACATTTAAAATATGTCAATTTTCTTTCTCAAAAAAACTTTTCAGTAACTTATTCTCTATCAATATTACTTACTTTCAGGTACGCACTGATGATGACCTAACGGTCGAAAGCGCTTTGCTACGATTTTAATAAATTATTTTACGAACGAAATACAATTTTCTTTCATCGATTTTATCGATACGTGCACACAGTCATACTTTTCATTTAAAAATATTTCACGGTCTGAAGAATCTTTCTCTATCACTTGTGTATACCGCAAATATCACCAAGCGTGAGAAAATCAACTTACATTTCTGACAATGTTGCATATACTGTTCGACTTGGTACTGAAGGATTTTTCAGCGTTACTTCTTTGAGTTCCCTCATGAAAATTATCTTTTCTTCGGCTGCTAAATCTGGCGGGTGGTTATGTGGTTTATTCACTTTTATATCTTGGATGGAACCATCGTAAGGTATCACAGCTCTAGCATGGCATCCTAATCGTTTATATTCGAGACAACGTAAATAGCTGTAAACAGAACCAATTTTGTTTTCAAGTATTGGACCCCACAAAAGGATATCTACCCATAAACCAAACTGAATATTACGTTTACATCGAATCTCTAAAATAAAAAGAGGTTATGAAAATATATGATTGGCAATAAGTATGACAACACTTATACAGTGCGGCTTTTTATAGTACCCCCTTTTTATAGAACCCCCCCGTTATCTTTTGAACGGTTTGACGTAGAACAATGGGGCTAAAACCGATACTACTTTTTGAAATGAAAGACATGGTGATTGCTAGACTATTCTCATTTTGCGTTCAAATGCTGCGAAATAGGTGAGACTTGCAAACAAGACCGAAAACCGGTGAGTGCATGAAAGCGGCTCAGAAGTGGAGGTAGAGCAGCAGATTCATAACGAGCGCAGCGCGCTTGTATTACTATACATACGCTTTCCCGCGTCTGCTGCTCTACCCCAACTACTCAGCCGCTTTCACGCACTCGTCCATTTTCGGTCATGTTTGCAAGTATTTTTCACCTATTTTGCAGCATTTTAACGTAAAATGAGAATATACGTTTTGTAGTACCTACTATACTACTTCAACTCTATAATTTTTTTGGAAAAAATCGGACCTCCAAAGACGCATTTAGGTCTGCTTCAATAAAGTGCATACAAAAAATCAGATTGCAATTATGCGATAGCGCCTGAGTTTTTCACACATAAAGTACACATCAATTTCTACTGTCATGGAAAGTTTGCAAACAACTTAAAAAGTGGCGGAGTTATGAATTTTTTAAAAAAGCTGATTTTTTTCGGTTATTCCGGTTTTTCTCCGTTACTAATAATCCGATCGAGGGCTCATTTTATTTGCATTTTGATTTTCTACAAGTAGCGAAATTACTTCATTCGTTTTCAAGTTACAAGTCAGAAATAAAAATAAAATGCTTTTAAATGATAATAACAAATTAAGCAATGACAGTTGGTAGTAGGAAACTATGGACCGTCTTTCGTATGGTGGCACAGTCCGTTTCCTGGTAGTATTTTTGTCAAAGAATCAATAGAGCAGAAAATCTCTATTGATATTGGGCTATTTTGAGTCTTTCCTTAGTTTCAAATCCATTGGAAAGAGCTAAAGAATGAATCCATTATCGTGAAGTAATTTTTAACATACCGAATGTTGATTTGATAATTAGAAATATATAATATATTGAGAAACCATTAGGATAAAATTTGTTGCCCCAATCAACTGAAAATTATTGAAGATGAGTAACTAATAGGATTGACAAACTCTTTTACGAAACGATATACTGAAGTAATCATAAATTCTCATCGACAAGAATATAATTTATGGCTCCTGGGTACCTTGCACAAGAGAGGCTGGTGGAAATGATCAATAAAGCCAAGTCATGCGCTGTGAAGACGTATGAAAAAGAAAACAAACACGTGAAACGTCGATATCGTCAGAATTGGATCTACAATAAGAACAATATATTCCTAGCATGACAAATCTAATATAATGCGTAGGACTTCCCTCCGCTAATCGTTAATAACATTGAAAACATTGTTCAACAACGAAATAATTTTCAACTCATTGAGCCGATTTTGATGATATCAATTCCATATTGAGAAAAAAGGGGACCAGGTCAAAACCGTCATCAAATGTGCAATTTGACTTCTGGCCTTTCTTTGATTGAATTGAGCAGAGTAGAGAATTGAAATACATGTTGACTAATGCGGAATTGGGGAATGTAAAGTACCGTCAAGTAACACCACTCCCCTTTTGAAACTTTAGATACTTCGTTCCTAATTTGGATGAGGCTACACCGGGATTACAAATAAAAAAAATATTAAGTCTCTGTAGAACTTGTTTGGAGGGGAAATGTAGGAGCGTCATGATCGATGTATTACTTTCAAAAGGAAAGTGGGAATGAAACAATATAATCCTAGTTTCCTAAAAACCTCATAATAAAGTCGGTGCCCAGTAAGACTTTTGAATAAGTAAATATTGAAAAGGAGCGAACACATAAATTATAAAATAGACAGCTTATTTCTGAC
The DNA here is from genome assembly GCA_018342105.1 of Gonioctena quinquepunctata. Classification (NCBI taxonomy): domain Eukaryota; kingdom Metazoa; phylum Arthropoda; class Insecta; order Coleoptera; family Chrysomelidae; genus Gonioctena; species Gonioctena quinquepunctata. Next base: position 99,415 of record JAFIRS010002067.1, on the reverse strand, counting down.
AGTAAATCAAACTGGGAAAAACAAAAATCCTTTGGAAGGTCAAAAATAAGCCAATTAGATTGCACGAAATTAACAATTGGGCCAAAAAGTGGGCAGAATTGGCAGGTTTTCAAACATCAAATCATTCTCAACGAGCATGGCAAAGCATGTACATCAGAACAAGAACTAGATTGAAAAATAAAACGGCATAGTAATAGTTATTCTATCAAACCCTATACACCGTTAGATCAAGAGCATCACAAAAATATAAGTCAGATGAGAACCAACCTAAGAAACACCGCAAGATCCAGTAATAACGTCCAATGTCCAACACTTCAGCGCAGATAAGTTTTGCTTTTATATAACTTTCATTGGATCTCACATAAGACATCAAAGTTTCATTTGTATCCCCATACCCTTTCAGGAATCATTTCATATATTACAATAAATCACAACGTTTTGTTTAATTGATTTGATAAATAATTCAATATCAATTAATAATAAATAATTTTTCGATAATCTCCTGATAATTATCCGGAACAGATTATACGTATGCTCGATGAAATTTGAAGAAAAAATTAAATTGGCATTTATAATTCAAGGGCGATTTATTTACAAAATTACTTCAAAAAACTGAAGATAGTAACAAAGTATTTCTGAAAAAATTACGCAACTGGTACCCGTGGCTCAGAGAGTTATGAAAATAAACCTACATTATAGTATGACGAATAAAATAGTTGATACTCATGCGAAAGAAAACTTCATGTTGATCATCATACTCACATCATTGGCGGATTTCCTTTAGTAATATTGACGTGGAAGACAAATCCGTCGACAATATACCTAGGCATATTCGGTTTCCTTTTGATTCTCTGTATAAGTTCATTCGTATCGATATCTGAAAATAAAATTATAATTACCGAACTGAGTCGTGAGTTGACCCAATCTCTATAGAAACCTCTGTGGTTGACAATCAAAATTCATAAAAATTACTAACACAATTTCGAAGAGTTTTTTGATAGTGAAAGACAACCAATCAATTTTAGAATTTAACTCAAATGCATAGTCAACCGAAAAGGTCCGCTGTGTGTACTTCATTTTCGTGGATACACCCGTTGTTTTTTCTAGAATTGCATGGTTACCACGATGAAACCTGAAACAATATAAAATACATTTGGTTATCTATACAAATGTGTTGATTTGTTACTTTTTTATTTAACGTCGGCTCATTTCTGCTACCAGGGCTAAACACCGATGCCGCTGAACACACTTCCGTCAACGGAAAACTGCCGAACCCTCCGGTGGTCTATCCAGACTCAGGACCGCCATCTTAACATCCCCTCCGAATGACGGCAGAGCTCTCTATAGCTCGAACTCATTATTATAATACCTATGAGCTGTAAATATACTACTACGCCGCAGTTGTACGGGCTTTTCAACACAAGTGTTCCCTGGCACGATCGGTGTTGGTTAACTTCAGATATCAATAGACAAGCCCTTTCTTTTTGTATATTTAACTGACGTTCGAAAGATGTTCCTTGTAGAAAACTTGAGAATATTATGTCAAGAAAAATGTTCACGGCTCTATTTTTACATATAAACTTGAAAAAAAGTGGGGTTTGTTGTCTCTCATTCGATTGTTAAAAAATTGATTTGATGTATTGTTTTTCAATCGAGCAGGTAAAAACAATTATCATAATTATCATGATGTATCCACAATAGGCCGTTGGCGGTTCATAGTCAAAGTTGGGCAACAGGCTTTTTTAAAAAAAAGAGAAAAGCCAGTGTTTTCGCGCAAAATGGAGAGGAATATTCAACAAAGAGTAAAAAGTCTTCTCCATAACAGTTTTCTTTTGATATTGTCCAATTGGGGTCGGTAGCTGGTAGGTAGTTGCAAAATTACGTATAGCGAAAAAACCTTAATCTTGTCTGGATTTCATTTCTTGTTTGCGATTATGAAGTCAATATAGATGGGGAAAAAATTGATAGTTTGAAAATGTTCAAATATGTTTTTCAATAAGTGAGTGTAGAAGCTCTCAACTTGCTTATGTCAAATTATGTAATCACCTTAACATGTTCATGGCATATATCTGTTAGAACCAGCAAATCGTCTGATGATGTAGAAAAAGTATCTCCTAACAAGCACATTATCACAAGAACTCATACGATCACGAATGGGATTACTAGGTCAGTAGAGATAGACATGATTTTCCCAAAATTTAATAATAATTACAAAAGTTTTAACCCTTTTTTCTGAACGAAAGATGTTGAAAATCAGGATCTAATAAATTTTCACATTATTGACGCGGAAAAATTTGCAAAAGTTCTGCAAATTTTCGATGTTTTGAAAAATAGCAATTTACATCCTCTGATAAATTTGCAACCATTCAAACAAAACGGAAATGTTTGTTTCATCGAAAAAAATATGTTATTAATCCCAATTTTTCGATGAAAATTCCTCAAGTTCTGCAAATTCGAAAAAATACCTAAAATAATGTTCTTGAGAAGAATTTTACTTTGCAACCTCATGCGTCAAATGGATTTTTTTCATGAAATTGATTTTTTTTATTAAAATAATTATCGGAATTATTACAAAAGTTTCAAATAATGGTTGCAAGTGGAGATTTCCTGACGTACAATGTTTTCATTAATTTGCAACCTCGTCTACAACACGGAAATAAGGGTAAAATTAAAAGAAAAATATTTTCGTATTCATACTCTACCAAAAAAAGCAAATGTTCTGCAAATCGGGCAGACAACTCATTTTACCAATTGGTGGCAGTATAATAATTTGCAAACTATGTTACAACGCGGAACATTAGAAATTAAAAAATATTTTAACACCTGTGTTATCTGCATAAAAAAGATTTTTATATACCTAATAAATCAACGGTAGGTGAAATCATTCAATGTTGAAATCTAATGTTTTCGATATGAATTCATAACATCATATTACAATTAGGAATTTGCATAAAAAAATCCTGATATCTCTCGATACGTTTTTTCATAATTTTCCTGATTCATTACAAAATGGAAGAAATATTGAGATTTAAAAAACACTCGTGTTGTATTAAAAGAGCAAACAACAGCGCGTCCCAGGAAACAGTCGAATTTGTAGGTTGAGTTTGTAGGCATATATTTACCAAGAGTAGGAGTGCAGATACTGAAATGTTTGAACAACACAGTTTCTGTCCGTTCTCGATTTATTTGGGATTTGGGTATTCATTCGAGTCCATTGCTGGATGGAAGCAGTTGCGCCGACAAAAGTTCACACAAACCAAACAGCCGATTTCATTATTTGTTTTTCAATGTTATTTTTTGAGGATGATTTAATGGCCATATAAATTATTTTTCAATTACTCAATGCTAGAGTCAAGAATTCAAGATGGCGGATGAAGTTTTGTGATCTGTTTTCATTCGTATAGGAATGTTCGATGTCGATTATTATGGATTTTTTGTCGAAATTCAAGGTGGCGGACGGGTTTTTTACTAATTGGTCCGATTGATTCATTTGAAAATTAATATCCTATGTTGATATGTTGAAAATATAAACAGGATGTTCATAAAATCAGATGTGGAATCATCTGCGACTGAAAGATAAACTTAGTCACTATCTCCCATCGTCAAGATAACCTCTTGTGGGGTATTCATGTTGAAAAGGGAAACATTCTCAATTGAATATTGATAGAAAGATTTTTCTGTGAATTGAAAAATCCACGATTAAAATGAAGTTATTTTTTGTGAATGTCTAACAGAAAACAACTACTTCCCCGGCTAAAGCCACGCTGGACATTGAACTACATCTGATAGATATTCTAAAAATAGATTTTCGTCGACAAAAATGTATTGAATACCTAGTGAATGCGATGTCTCTCCTGCGTCAATGTTACGAATGATTTCTGGTGAGTACTCTCTTTTGGAAAACATTCATCTTTGCCTCATTCATCTTTATGAGTTCTTAATTAAGACTGGAATAGAAAATCAAATAACTATCTGAATGAAAATGCAAATTTTCAATTTCAGATTTTTTCTTTTTAGTTAGGGCCTTTTTAGAATATCTATCAGATGTAGTTCAATGTCCAGCGTGGCTTTAGCCGGGAAGTAGTTGTTTTCTGTTAGACATTCACAAAAAATAACTTCATTTTAATCGTGGATTTTTCAATTCACAGAAAAATCTTTCTATCAATATTCAATTGAGAATGTTTCCCTTTTCAACATGAATACCCCACAAGAGGTTATCTTGACGATGGAAGATAGTGACTAAGTTTATCTTTCAGTCGCAGATGATTCCACATCTGATTTTATGAACATCCTGTTTATATTTTCAACAAATCAATCTATCATACCCCATGACAGGTTTTAATGTCAGAAAACACTAATTTCAAAGTGTCTCTCCAAAAGAAATGATTCTAACTTTTTCCATCTTTGCAAAGTGGGATTGCTTCTTGAAAATGTGTTTCCCATTTCTTCCGGTCTTCCTGATGATCGTGGAAGCGTGAAATAGATTTTCGTCGACAAAAATGTATTGAAGACCTAGTGAATGCGATGTCTCTCCTGCGTCAATGTTACGAATGATTTCTGGTGAGTACTCTCTTTTGGAAAACATTCTTCTTTGCCTCATTCATCTTTATGAGTTCTTAATTAAGACTGGAATAGAAAATCAAATAACTATCTGAATGAAAATGCAAATTTTCAATTTCAGATTTTTTCTTTTTAGTTAGGGCATTTTTAGAATATCTATCAGATGTAGTTCAATGTCCAGCGTGGCTTTAGCCGGGGAAGCAGTTGTTTTCTGTTAGACATTCACAAAAAATAACTTCATTTTAATCGTGGATTTTTCAATTCACAGAAAAATCTTTCTATCAATATTCAATTGAGAATGTTTCCCTTTTCAACATTAATATCCTATGGTTTTTGAGGTCTAGAATAATGGATTCCATGTTAAAATCACAAAAATTAAAGGGGTAAAAATGAAATAAATGTATTCAAATGTACTAAAATAGAATAATGTTTTGATAGATGTGTTCAAACTAAATCTGTCGCATGACAAACTTCTGAGTCTGTAATTACCGGTTATCAGATGAGAATATCATCACACATCTAACAAAATATGTTTTTTTTCACTGCATCTGAACAAAAGCTTGTTCTGGAAAAGTTTGTCATTTTTACAATTTTGTCAGCTTTCTGTCTTCAATCAGATACAAATTTCCCGATCGTAAAATCGTTTTTTTGCAAAAACCAATGATTTCATAAAAGAGATATTTTTTGTATGGACTCCGTGGTCTCATAAGAATCTCTTAATTTTTCCCATAAAACTTTTAACCTACAATTGTGTTACGTCCCCTTTTTATTTTAAAAGGTATATGAATCAAGAAAATGATTTTTACGTGTCGATTACATTTCAGTCCTCCATTCGAGTTCAATGCGAAACCACAATTGGAGTAAAAAAGTCGAGTGGAAAAGTAAATTATAATTCAAGAAATAAATACCTTTAAAAATTAAATTTGTGATCTCACAAATTTTTTTTTTCAGCAACTTTTCTGTTTGATGATGAAAATTATGTACTTGCGTTATTTACTATCGATAACGTTTTGATATCCTTACTTCCACAGAGCATCGATTATATTTTAAAATCTCTTCGATTGCTATAAAGTCATGTTGTGACAAGTGAAAATTTCAAATGAAGAATGATTGTATGTCGTTTCTAATGCAATATAAAAATGTATGTCTTCCAATACTTTTTTAGCAGAATTTAGCAAAATTTTGTATTCTTTCGATTGTTGCATTCCAAAATGTTGAGTTACATTTATTTCGCTGATTAGTCGAAAACAGTGATGTTTCTAAGATTAATAATTAGTTTGAAATCCGTATCATTTTTCGGATACAATTTCATTCAACCAGTACAAAATATAACAGATATATGTGATGTATAATCAAGTATTTAACTGGATCAGTGTAGACATATATATCTTAAACCTATTTGCACAATGTTTACAGTTTATCGCCAAATCATAAAAAAAACAAATCAATTATATAAAAAATAATGTTTAGTTGAATAATGACGGTTGCAAATCTCTTGCGTCACAAATATTATTTGTAATTATAACTGCAATTTGCAGAATTTTTGCAATTATTTCAGCAGTGGTAAAAATGCAAAAAATGTATATTAGTGAATAAATAGGTTCCGTGTTTCGTATGAGGTTGCAAAGTTACATATCCACTGAGACCGATATTCTCTTAATTTGCAACCACAATAGAAAACTTTTGTAATTATTTCAATGCTTGTGTGTATTGAAAATGGCTGCGTCGATAAGAAAGTTTAATAAATAAATGATGCCTTTTTCAGAAATGGTTGCAAATGTACATGAATATGTTAAACTTTTTTTTATTAACTTATCCAATTTGCACAACTTTTGTGATTTTTTTAAACAAATGACAAAGCAAAACTTAAAAATATGACAAAAAACAAGGTTCCGTAACTTTTACAAGGTTGCAAACTCAATGCATGTTGTGAAACATCATCACTATCGGTATGTCTAGTTTGCAGAACTTTTGCAATTTTCATTACAAAAATAAAACATGAAAACGTTTTTTGCCATTAAAACAATGTTCCGTTCATCGCAAACTTCTGCAAAATTTTATAGTTTGTTTTCATTAATGCACTAACATACCATTGAAGTTTGAAAACTTTTGGAATTAATGTGAATTGATTGTCTAATTCTACTGGTCTATCCTGCTGTTTCGCTACTCAGCTGCTGCAGAGGTGGGGCTAGGCATGTGTAAATGCTGCTAGATGCTGCTTAGTAATGTGTAAACAATGGGTGAGCGCACTACGATTAGATCATCTCTGTACGTGTTTGTCGCGCAGGATTTGTTTTGCCTGTGACGTCATCGTACAGTGCAAGCGCGTGATTGTTACGAATTAGTGTATCGTTAAAACGCGTTTAGCTAGGATACTGATTTGGGTGTCGTTGTGGCTAGGGCCCAAAGTGAGACAATAAAAATATTCGACGGAATATAAGTGAAAATCCGTATTAAATTGAAAATTGCAAAATAATTCAAACATGTCATCTCATATGACACGTAAATATGATCGAAATTATAGAAAACGCAAATCAGCGGAAAGCTCGTGTGGAAAGGAACCCAATAAGCCTGAGAAGTCCAGTGCCGAGCGAGATCTACGGCAGCGACGAAAAGGAAATGAAAAAGCGGCGCAAAGCGAATACGTAGCTGGCCCATCGGGCATACAGCGGCCAGCGGCAGTCCACACGTCTACGAATCATGTGCAGGCATCTTTGGAAGGCAATACAGAACACATTGATGATATAGAGATCGATGGCAACGTGACATCGCCAGACGAGTACGTATCGCGACCACCGAATATCGACATGTTGTCAACCGACGCCAACACGTCGGGCATCAATGCGCGTACGTCGTATTGAGCAACCCACCAGAGATCCTATACTACTCTGTGTAACCATTGTATTAAAGAGATTGAAAATTAAATTTCATATCAATACGAAACACTTATGATTTCATCCCGATGTTTCCACGAAAAATCTACGCCGCGGGCCAGAAAGACGACTTTCTTATTATTATTTTTTACAGCTGAATCTGCGTGTTTTGTTCTTCTATAAGTCTAGCTTCCATAAATGTTCTCCAAGTGTACAGTGCTCAGTTAGAAATGTTGTTATTGACTTTAGGTTTACTTTGCTGAAATAACCAATTCTTTGGATCTTTATCGGTTGTAAGCGCCAAGATCTTCGGCTTGCATGTAATATGCTCTTCACTGTCCAAACGACACTGCATTGCGCTGACTAAAGATCATGGTCTGACCAACTGCCAACGAGCTCCTCAAAGTCCAATCTCACCATCACGTGGTATGGGGTGAACAGGCCGCGGCCGCGCGATGAATGGGGCAGCTTGCGGACGTTTGCTTTGGCACATGCGCGGCCACGACTCGACTAACGAGGCTCTGGTAAACAGACCTAAATCCAAGCTGTGAGCGCCGTGGCGATGGATGTATGACACAGAGGTCTTAAAACAAACGGTGCCGCAATGGAGCCTCCGAGAAACAGGGCGAAATCTCGGAGTAATCAACCTTAGCCCTGTGCAGGGGGCGCCACAGGGCCGGACCAACCCCTTCCCCCTCACTCACTCGGGGATACAAATGACCACGAGACGAAACACCGAAAGGGAATGAGGACAACTCTTGGCATTCTCGGTTTCTTTCAGGACACTGAAGAGGTTATGATTCCAAGCGTTCTCCGAGATCGGAAGAGGACTCTTCAGTTTGCTGAACCAACGACAGCTGCCCAGATGAACCTCCAGCACCGCATGGTAGCCACGGAACTCGAAGCGGAACTTAATCGGGAACCATGGATACGACATGGTGGAAAAAATTGTACCAGGTAAGATACAATGGGCCAGAGGGTTCAAGTATCGTCGGAGGCCACAGCCTGACGAGCCTACAGGGTAGAGGTTTTAGTGAGTAATCCTGTGTCAGGGAGTCCCATACTACCGTAAGGTGTTGTCCGTAATGGTACCTCCCAAAAAAATGCCAACGACCTTTAGTGCATACATCTTCATCCTGGCCCACTTCGGATCATTGTTATTCTTGTGGTTTAGCAATGGAAAGGATGGATGAAAAAATCTAGATATTTCCAAATTGTGGTTTTAACAAAACAACCGTGATCAAGTATAAAGGTTAATAAAAACCTGTTGGGGTTGATTAGGGGATGTTTTCTTTTTCATCTAGAAAAACCCAACAAGGCTTTTCTACATCCAACTATGATTTGAAAAACAAGTGGATTACAAAAAACTTGTATTTCAATGATTTTTCAAAATTAACAACAAATTACTACAGAATAACTTTTTGTTTTTATCATTCAGGAATCATATTGAAAATTAAACGGCATACAAAAGTTTTGGATGAATTCCACGATGTAGAGTATGAATATTTGGAAACTAGCAGTTCCAAAGCTCAGTCCGGACGTGACAGAACTAGGCATCTACCACATATTTCGAAACAGCTTTGTTCCTTTTTTTAATTTAGACAGTTTATTGGAAAATTTTGCAAAGCTCATCGTTTTTATACTTCGGATGTGTTCAAGGTGCTCCTTGATATAATTTAGTAACTAGAAATCAAATTTTTACTTTTCCTAATTATTAACAATGAATAATATTCTGTCCCGTAGCCAAAATAATGTACAACAAACAAAAGAAGTACCTTGTAAAGCCAGTAGCTCGGGTTATTTGAACAAACGCAAATAATGATGTAATGTTATAGTCCAGCACAACTCCAAATCAAAAACATAAATTGTAATTCAGGATGGTTACATAACTGGTACGTGTTTAAAAATCTAATTATTTGAAAGTGCTGAAATGAATGTTAAATGTGAACGATTATATCGGAAAATATGATAGCTGTCATAAATGACTTTTTTTTGTTGATATTTTCACCATAATATTTAATACAGTAAATACAAATATACCTAAATGAATTGAGATACAATTTTATTTTTGACAAACACGGTCTAGGTGAACAACCAACAGATTGTAAAAACATTTCGGAAGTATTTTTTTTTTCTTTTTTTATAAAAAAAACTTTCCAGTGAATTTCTTCGATTTGAATTTGTAGAATGTAACCTTTAAATATATTCAGAGGTTTGAAAGAAAATATTTTGTACTGTGAAAATTTAATTTATTTAAATTAAGCAAGTACTATTACAATTTCTCAAAACAAAATTATATATATATATATATATATATATATATATATTTCGGTTGTTAACTAGAGGTTCAGTTGGTAGAATTTTAATGCAATAAGTAATGATAATAAAATCATTCAATAACACTACTGATATATTAACATAACATTTTAAAAATCTACAAAGACGTCAATAGTTGTTTCATTCCAAATTAATCGAAAAATTCTGCTTTTGCCGATTCCTGAATCTTTTGATGGAAGTCTCCACGCTTTTGAATGGAAACAATTCTTCTGTCTCTGGATATCTGAAATATAGATGAAAATATTTTTGTGATACTCTGAAGGGGTATATGAAGGAGAAAAAATAGAACACAGTACTATAGATGAATTTTTAAGACCCATTCGACCTTCTTGAAGTCAGCAGGTGATTCTCCTGATGTCAATATTTCCTCGAAACTTTTGTTTCGATGTTATGGTGAAAAAGGTGACACTCGCATGGGTACCAGGTCACAGAGGATATCAAAGAGCATTTATGGCTTTAACGGCCCGGAAGCCTTTTGGGGCATAGCAAAAGCTTCAGTCACGAAAACCATAAAATATGGGTAGCAACACAGGCTCAAAGCTGATGTTGCCAAACTCTAGGATAGCCAGGCAAAAATGTTCCTCAAGAGATCATCGCCTGGCGGTTGATCTCCTGACAACAGGTATGAACGGTGGTAGGTGTTCCAGCAATAAGCAATAAACATATGACCCTGGCAGACGAAACCGCATGCAGGTTCTGCTAGACAGAGGAAAGGACTTCTTTTCATATCCCGTGCAAAAATGAATGGCTAGCAAAGATACAATTCTCACAACAGGACATAGTATATCCAGAGATGGGAAGCTTTGCAAAATAGCCAGTCAGGTGAAAGAAAGCTAGTGCAGACCATCTGCAGGACACAAGAGCCCCTCGGAAACCAATAACAATTCCACGCTTGGAACTACAGGCTGCGGTGATGGGTTCAAGATTGTCAAAAACAATAAGAAATGAACACTCACTTCAAATTAATCAAATTTTCTATTGGACAGACTCGAGAACAGTTCTTTGTTGGTTAAGATCGGAACCGAGGATATTCAAGACATTAATAACACGCAGAGTGGGTGAAATACAGGAAAACACCAAGATACCTGAACGGCTTTCGATTCCTACAAATCTTAACATTGCGGATAAAGCCACGAGGGACACAAAAGAACTCAGTTTGCAGATAAACAGCATAGATTGAAAATCATGGAAAAATTACGGCAAAAAGTCCACCATTTCTTGAGGTGAAACCGCCAAAATATTCTGATTTTTTCCAGGATAATTTCTCTTTTTCGAGATATTTTCCTCACTATCGGTTTTTTGATAGAAAACAAGTATTCCATATTTGCCCAGTCAAAGGAAAAATATAAACGAATTAATTATTATTTTTTTTATGGTGCGGTCAAATTTTCAATTTTCAGAAATTACTTTCTGTACTAAAAAAAACACAAATTATTTGAAATTCCAAAAATAAAAACTTGATAATTCGATAGAGCTACTCAAGTTCTGTTGGTTTTTTATATATTCAGATACCATTTGATAGCACGGACAAATTTCCAATTTTTCAATATTTTTTGTACTAGTGGATTTAGATAAAAACATCATGGAGGTCGTGAGAATTTTTAAAATAAAAATTCTTGAAGTCTTTACATTGTTAAATGTTATCACACCTTTTCGAAATTTTTGATTTTTTTTAGTTTTAATTATCATTTTTTTAATTTCACGATGGATATGGAGGGACAAATTTATCTTAATAGTCAAAAAGCCCACATTGTCTTTTTCACATTTCGATTTAGTTCATTAGTTTCGGAAATTTTGCATTTTGAGCAAAACCATATTTTTTTGAAAATCCCGAGAACAATTCGACCGTTTACATTTCAGGTGACCAGAGTTTGTTATCTCGTGTAATTTTCTCCGAACGTGGAATTAAGGAACTAATCGGTATATTTGTAGAGTTCTCACAAATAATTATCGAAAAAAAAACATATCTTGGGATTTTTCAATTTGCTCCATATTCTAATTGGAAAATATTATTTTGCATAGAATGATCTGACCAGTTTCAAGTCCATACGTCGAATAGTTTCAGATATATTTCAACGTATAGATGTCATAACAAAATACAAACGAGGGACAGACAGGTAAGACAAACAGACCACATACATATGGGAAACCATACTATCTTGCATACCTAGATACGTCGTCCTACAATAATGAAGAAATACGAAAGCAAAGAATACAAAAAAGAGAAGGAAAAGACGCAACGGATAAATTCCGATATAAAATGAAATTCTAGAAGAGATGGGAGATTGGGATATTGGGAATTGGGAGATTGGGGATTGGGATATTGGGGATTGGGAGATTGGGGATTGGGAGATTGGGTATTGGGAGATTGGGTATTGGGAGATTGGGGATTAAGAGATTGGAGGTTAAGAGATTGGGGATTGGGAGATTGGGGATAGGTAGCCAGAACTTCCACATGCTATCCCGGAGCAAGCAAAGCATAATTTATACATTTTGTATGAGACTGCCTACTGCCTCTGAAAAATGTTCAAATAACATTGATACCAGTAAAAATCTGAAGGCAAGATAGGGGCAGTACGTATGTATTCATTTAGTCTTTCATAACACACTTGGGAGTCCGAGAAATACTCGACACTACATAATATTTCGTTTTCACAAACGTATTCATAAATACTTACAATGAAACAACGCTGTTGTAAACCTGGGCAGGTTTTCCGGGAAGGGTGATAGCGAACTGTTTCAAAATTTTCCATATCTCTGCTTTTTTCTCCAACATGTAATCAGGAGCATGAGAATGTTCCTTCGTGATAATCAATTCGTTCTGATCACCTCCATTGGGTATGTGTGCTCTAGCCTTGCACTGGCTGCTGCGTCGGCACGAACAAGCGAAATAACTAAAATGATCGAAAACTTTATCGAAACTGAAAATGTATTGTGAAGAAAGGTAGAAACATGGCCAATCAATGGTTTTTCGGGCAGAATGTTATCGAGAATCTACCGTAGTTGTTTCAGCAAGTGTCAAATTTTTTTCTGGAAACTTGAACGAACAATATTTGGGCAGATAAACCACCGGCACAGAACACCTAACCTTCGCAGAATGGAAACCCCGCTTTCCCGTCCAATCCCTTTTTTACACGCAGTCACAAATATCTAAATGTTCCACGTCCTAATTACACTCTCTATAAAAAGTCAATAGCATACAAAATATTTATAGTTATGAATCATTCTGCAGAAAACTGATATCTTTCATTTTACAAAGCTCTAGAACTCTTGAAATACTCCTACAGTAGATTATAGATATATTATCTCTCACTATTTAATTAGTTTCTCATAACTTTAGTTCATTTTATTCTTATATTGTTATTATTATCATTATTATATCATCTAACTTTTTATATTAGCTATTTTATTACTAAATTGTTGTTATACCAAATGAATAAATAAATACAAATACAAAATTTACGTGCGTGTCCAACTACAGCATTCAAATTTGCCGCTCAATAATGGCATGTAATACCACTAAGTCTAGAATGGAGGACACAAAATTTGTCCCTCAAAGATCAAAGTGCATTCAATTTCTGTGTAGCCAGGTATTTTGTGCCACAAATGAATTTGACATGATTGTTGATTCTGTTTAAGTCTCTCAAAGAATTGAAATTGAAATTTCCTCAAGGAATGTTAAGTTATTTTTCGAATCGATGCAAAATCAATTTTAGGACCTTTTCTAAGACGAAAGAGAATGACCATGGCATGATTTTGAACGCTTAGTATACCAAGAGCTATGGAATATTTTTTTACTCATTTACAAAGGGATTTATTTCAGAGAATATGGTACTTATTCCCATCAAATTCTCAAAAGCATCGATATTACGTGAAAATAACAGAACGCTTGCCCCAATACCTCCAGAGAAAGATTACTCTATTTATCCTGCGAAACACATTCAATCCGTGTAGGCATTCCCATACCATCCTCGAATATATTATGGAAGAGCTCAACGCTTTGATTACTGCTTGGTATCAAATACGATTGCAATGTTCTTATACCATTGTTAAGCTGGGCAAATCGATTTCCGCTTTAACGATTCTTGGGAATTTTCCCTTAGATTTGCATATTCCTTTTAAGTCCCACCTTAGCCAGCCTGAAATGATCTTGTGAAGCAGAAATCCTCACAACGATATGAAGAGGCGTGAGGTCTAGTATGACCTCTAATTTTGCCTTTGCTCCTCTATTTGTTATTATATTAAGCGTGAAAATAAATTGTTGTAGTGAGTTACAGATCTGTAGTGAATTATGGAAAGTAATCCAACTACTTCACTCCGTAAAAATAGAATACCCATGGAAATTACAAATTTGACTGTTAATAAACGTCAATAACATCAAAATTTATTTTAAAAATAGCAAGCACTCAAAACATTTTTTGTGATAAAAAAAACAAAAAAAAAAGAAAATAAAGGAATTTTTCAAAAAAACGTTTTTGGGCTGTTATCGGAGATGAAAGTTTAATGGATAATTCCAGTAAAAAAGATTTTACAATATCTTTTCAGAATTTTTTTCTAAGATAGTATAAAAATGTAACAATCATTCTCGGATTTTTATACAATCCAATTACAAGAGAAAGAAATTAACAATTCATAATCATGATTTATATTTTAGCAAAACCAAAACCCGATTTTTTTATCTGACATTCAACCAATTATGGGAGCCGATAAATACACACCAATGCCTAATATTTTACTTGGTAAACCAACTTTTATAAGAAATATTTCGATTATATATTTTTTTTTGGAAGACTATATTCACTACCAATATTAAATTCCCTGGAGAAAAAGAGTAAAAAACACATGCCCTCAGTCATAATATCAATCATGTCGAATCTTGGTTTCAAGTTGAAATAGAAGAGGAAATAAATCATTTTCAGTAAAGTGAAATTTAAGGAAAACTTTCATTCAATTTTAAGCGCCCTTGACTTCACGAATCGAATAAAAAAGTTTCTACTTTCATCTTCAACTTAAAATGTACTCAATAATCCCAATCATCCCAACTCTCAGAAATTTTCCATCTTTCGAGTATGCTAGAACGGTTGGAACTCTTTTTGTTAAGAGGTAATGATTCGAAAAAAAAAATCGGTTATTTCAATGATTACTTACGTTTTCTCGTTGCTTCTATAAGCTATTGAATAGGAGTAGCCGTCAACAAAAAAGCAGCTTCGATTTTGTCCAAACCCTAAAATATGCTCATATTAGAAATAACTTTGCAGGTTTTTTTTTTAAATAGTAATCCAAACATTTTTCTGAAACAAATTGGAAGGTGGCTAAAATTCTGACCGAATTTTTTCCACTCGGTTTGATGAATATATATTTTTTAAGTTCTTTCCTTCCCACAGAGTAAATATTTTCTCTGGCGTTGGAATGGTAAAACAAATGACAAATTTCTGGTCTTGCTTTCAATTCAACGACAAATCTTCATACAAATTTGAAGCTTATAAAATTCCCCAGAACCATACATATTTTTCGTAAGGCACCATTTTCCTATATGACGACTGTCCATAATGGCTCTCAATATTTTTTTATTTCATCCATAAAGTATAAGTTGAAGCAATTCTAATACTGAACAAATACATGAGCCAATTTATATTAATACAGACCTCTTTTTCCGTCTGGCATATGGAATATTTAGAGAGAGCTACAACCAGCAACACCATTTCCATTTCTGATGGTCTACTAATAGGGCGGCTATTGCATGT
Source organism: Gonioctena quinquepunctata (assembly GCA_018342105.1). Taxonomy (NCBI): domain Eukaryota; kingdom Metazoa; phylum Arthropoda; class Insecta; order Coleoptera; family Chrysomelidae; genus Gonioctena; species Gonioctena quinquepunctata. The sequence continues at coordinate 83,901 of JAFIRS010002067.1, read as the reverse complement.
ATGCCTCTCCAAATGTATTCAGTAAGATTTCGCATTACAATGTGTTTAACTGAAGCAAAAATAGATAACACTATCCTGGCTGTAGAAGTATGTAAAAATGACCCTTATTCAATAAACTGCATATTATGGGATTATCATCGAAGAACTCAGCACATTATAACCATGGATAACGTTGGTCATAGGAGTTTGAGAGAAGGAAAGAAACACGAAAAAATGGGTGATCTCCAACATCAAAATCATTGGCGATCGCAATAGTGAGTAAAAAGAATGACGACTCCAAATCCGCCCTATAAATTACCATCTTGTATAACTTGCCGTGATTCAAATAGTGAAATGCTTGCCAAATACATACACCCAGCTCAGATTTCAATGTGAAAACATTCACAATGTTTTGTTGTGTTACTCATAGTTTGTGCTACTGAAGTCGACTGATATCTTCAAAAGTTAATAAATTAGGAGAGCAAAATTATGCCAGATTTATCGAAAACTTGCTTCTAGTGTACAAAAAATCCGCAATTACATCCAAAATATTTTCCCACAGAGAAGATTCTCCCCAGAAAAATTTATTTTCCTCTCATTACAATGTAATAAATAGCTTAGTCGGTGGTAATAATATTCGCCAAGAATATGGTTGTGATTGGAAGACATTTCCAGAGTGTTTTTTTTTTGTTTCAAATGTTTTTTCCTTAAACTGTAGAAAGCTGCCAAAGAATGGATTGTTTGTGATTTCCACAACCAAGAGTTTTTTTTTAAATGACATGTTTAAGAAAATGGAATAGAAGCAAAATGTCTTGCAGTCCTACCTTATTTTCTGTCTTCAATACATTTTGCCTAACCACTAATCACAATTTCAACTCAATTAAACAGTGATTACTCAGAAAGGTGGTGTGTCTGACAGTAGAAAAGTTTTTTTTTTGTTAAATTTCATCTGCTTCAATTTTGTATAAAGGTGTTAATATTGTAAAGACAAAATAATCGTTTCAAGTACTTTCCGAACATTTGAATCTTCTTTGTTAATGAAGAATAACTGGGGGTAGTTTACTATCGCCCATATGTAGAGCATGTCGTATTCATGATTTTTGCCTTCTCTGTCAAATTTAATGCCGTTTCGGGAACCAAAGATGCTCCCTTCCTCAAATGAAACCTCGTTCTAAATTTCGCACAAAGAATAATTGCTGTAAAACCACAAAGTTGAACAATGAAACGTCATCAAAGAAAGGAAAGACAAAAAATGGCAAAGAATGATCCTGATGCTCCCCAAAGAACTTGGCTACGCTTGGTTTAGAAAATTATGTATAGCGTTAAATAGTAATAATATACTGATCAGAATTTCGGAACATTTATTGAAACGTAATAATAGTTTTATTATTTTTACAGGTTGGTGTTTCTCGTTATCCAGTAATAATATATAATATAATATATTGAGAAATAATAAAACCATTAATTAGCACGGATTTTCCAGTACATGTCCACTTAGCTGCTTGATGGATTCCTCCTCAGACGACCCTTCGGTGCTGATCTAACGAAAATCGGTCTCAACTCTCATGACAAATGATATATTCTCAGTTCTTTTATATATATATATATATATATATATATATATAACAAAACAAGTGGAGCAAATATGTTTGCACAGATTGTACTGATCTTCTTCAAATGATTATTTCGAGAATCAGGTGAATTTAATCTAACTTAGTTTCAATATTTTTCTGGCAGGCTTACTAAAAGTTACCTCTGTTAAGGTCTATGAATTTTCATTACTCTTTCGGTATAACATTTTTATTTTATTTTTTCGGTAAAAATACAAAGCCTTAGTAGTCTACGTGGAATACTTGTTCCTAAAGCATAGGGTAATACTAGACAAAAGTGACGGCTGTGATTAGAAAAAAATTATATTGTTCTATGCAAAAGCATCAAATAGCATTCCCAGAATGATCTTAGGCCACCAATGGAATCACTGCATCGGTATCGGGATAAACGTTTTAGTTAACTCAGACAGGGTTGGAGCAGTATCTTTGATGCCAGCGATAGCGAATAGAAACCTTTTACTGTATTTCTTCTACGCAATTTTATATTCGTAATAAATAGGCTCTAGTTATTAGCAGTCAATATATTATCATCTAAAACTATCACATAAAAATTTAAATATTTTATTAGCAGTAATTACTATATTGAACGTTACACAACCCATTTTTGTTGTTGTTTACCTACTAACCGAAAGCACTCAACTTTTGTGTGCTGCTATCGATGTTATCAACCGAGAATATACATACATAGATATAACGAATTAATGAAGAATGTGGCCACCTCAAATATGAAAAATTATTTAGAATAATCCATTCTAAGAATATTGAAAAATGCATCGCTACCATATGGAGCTTAAAATCATATGAAGTAATAAAATGCCAACCAAGATATAAGGTTGAACAAAAAAAAAAATTATGAAGTTGAATCTTCAACACATGAAAATTGCCTGCGTGTGAAAGTCATATTATCAGATATACATAAACTTTTCAAATTTATGACGCTATAAAAATAAAAAGCAGGTAGGCGCCTCCCGCTAATATGTAATGAACCTTCAATGTATAAAAAGCTGTCATTAATTACCGCGGCGCGATAAAAATAACTCTAAAAACACTCCAGCTGAGTAAACATAATGATTTCCATGTGTGTTAGGCCTATGACCGACTGACAAAAATATAGGATGTAATAAATTAGATAGAAAAAACAAAATATATCAACATCAGAAAAACTCCTTACAGTTTTTTACCCTTCCGGGGACCGCGATGCCAATACATTAGACTCATGAATAATCATAAAGTTAATGGAAAGGGGGGGAGTTGTATGCACTTTTAGATTTGGTTTCAATAAATATCGAATATAAAATACGTATATTTATTGGTTGAGGCGGGGAAGCCTTTGGGCTATAGTGCATAAAAATAAAAATCACAAGCTATTCTCTAACGTTTTCGATCATCAGATCATCAGGAGAATTCTGAAAAAAAGAAAGGAATATAATTAAATGATGAAAAAATAAAAATGCATGTTCTCTGATAATCTAAGGGACATGTGATAATAAATTCAACTCACTTGTCAGAATTTTACAGAAAGTAAAGCTTATAGAACTGAATTTTGTGAAACATCATATATGGTTAACTATATAATGTGTAAACTATTCTGAAATGGAACAAACAACAACAAATCATGAGCATCAAAATGTCTGACCATACAATGAAACCAGAAGGGGAATATGTCAACTGAGAAACGAAACGCGCCAAATTTAAAAATAACCAAAGAAGTAGGAATGTAATTCAAAGGGTAAAAGAATACCAGAGAAGGAACAATTGTTATTAATTTTATAATGATTTGAAAATGGGATTAAAAATGCTCTGATTCAAGTGAATTTGAGTGTTGACACAATCTTTATTCCTAGAAATTTCTCTTAATATTTCTAGATCTTCCAACAGATCTAATTTAAGGTTATTGTTGTTGTCGTTATGTAATATTTTGAAACCATTGGAAAAATCGAAGTTATGGTTATGGTCTTTCAAATGAGCTCCAAAACTAGAGGTAGAAGGCCTGTTTATGTGTTCTTTAATCCTAGTAGAAATTATTGTACCACCCTTTTACAAAACAAGATGGAGTCAAACAAATGTAAGTCATATTCACTTCATAAATTGAAAACGGTCGAGTCCCTCAAATCTAAGATTATTTCAAACAAGTTGATAGTTAGTAAAGCCGATAAAGGCAATTGTGTAGTCGTCATGAACCATGCAGATTATGTGGATAAGGTCAAATCTTTTTTATTTGATAACAATTTCAAAGAAATAAAAAATAACTCAACGAACATTTTTAGCTGCAAAACCAAATCTATGTTAAAAATTTGTGAGAAAAATATCAATAAATACCCACATTCAAAATTGATTTCTAGTACCCTTCCACCCCTCGACTTTATGGATTACCTAAAATCCATAAATTAAATTGTCCCATTAGACCAGTGGTAAGTTTTATCAATACACCTGTCAGCAAAATATCTAGTTTTGTTTTAACCTTAATTAATAACTTAGGTCAATTCTTCACCTAAATTTACCATGAAAAATTCTTCTCAGCTAATTAATGCCTTAGAGAACTTCGAAATAACTGAACAGTGCATTTTGGTCTCATTTGATGTGACTAACTTATTTACCTCCATTCCAAGGACGAAACTATTCCTCTTGTTTCTAAGTTACTTAAAACATTGATAAATCTGAAATTAACGATATATTGCTCCTTTTGAAACTTTGCCTTGATCAAGACTATTTTTCTTTCAACAAAAATTTTTTTAGACAACCTGAAGGCTTAGCTATGGGCTTCCCCCTTTCTCCATTTTTAGCTGACCTTTTCTTGGATAACATTGAAAAAGATTTCATCTCACAAAACAGCTCCATCTTAGGAAACAGCTCCATCTTAGGTTGGTTTCGATATGTAGACGACTGCTTTGCTATCATAAAAGGGAACGAAATGGAAGCGTACAAGATTTTAGATCAACTGAACAATTTACATCCTAAAATTAAATTTACCATCGAATTAGAGGCCAACAATTCATTAAATTTCCTAGATTCAACATTAACCAAATCAGAAAATAGACTTTTTTTTGACATATATAGAAAACCTTCACAAACCGACCATATTATCCACGTAGATTCCAATCATCCGTTTCAATATAAAATGTCTGCCTTTTATTCCTACATATATAGACGATTGAACGTCCCTTTATCTGCCCTTAACTTTAAAAAAGAATTGAATATCCGAAATCAAATTGCAGTAAATAATTGGTATAACGCTAATATCATAACTAAGTTGATTAACAAAATCTTTCTAAAAAGAGAAAGAAATATAGCATACCCTTCTATCAATTCCCCTACAGATATAAAATATTTTTCACTTGCATTCTTAAAAGACATTTCTTTAGATATTTCTAAATTCTTCTATAGAAAATTCGACATCAGAATTTCCTACAGAACTTCCAACACTTTGGGTTCATTACTGGTAAACACCAAAGATAAAATTAATCCCAGCGACAAAAGTGGCATCTATAAACTTATCTGCAATAACTGTAATAGCTCCTATATCGGAAAAACTATCAGAAAAATTTCTACTAGGATTAAAGAACACATAAACAGGCCTTCTACCTCTAGTTTTGGAGCTCATTTGAAAGACCATAACCATAACTTCGATTTTTCCAATGGTTTCAAAATATTACATAACGTCAACAACAATAACATTATATTAGATCTGTTGGAAGATCTAGAAATATTGAGAGAAATTTCTAGGAATAAAGATTGTGTCAACACTCAAATTCACTTGAATCAGAGCATTTTTAATCCCATTTTCAAATCATTATAAAATTAATAACATAATTGTTCCTTCTCTGGTATTCTTTTACCCTTTGAATTACATTCCTACTTCTTTGGTTATTTTTAAATTTGGCGCGTTTCGTTTCTCAGTTGACATATCCCCCTTCTGGTTTCATTGTATGGTCAGACATTTTGCTGCTCATGATTTGTTGTTGTTTGTTTCATTTCAGAATAGTTTACACATCATATAGTTAATCATATATGATGTTTCACAAAATTCAGTTCTCCTAAAAGCTTTACTTTCTTTAAAATTCTGACAAGTGAGTGGAATTTATTATCACATGTCCCTTAGATTATCAGAGAACATGCATTTTAATTTTTTCATCATTTAATTATATTCCTTTCACTTTTCAGAATTCTCCTGATGATGATCTGATGATCGAAAACGTTAGAGAATAGCTTGTGATTTTTATTTTTATGCACTATAGCTCAAAGGCTTCCCCGCCTCGACCAATAAATATACGTATTTTATATTCGATATTTATTGAAACCAAATCATAAAGTTGTCATCACTAGCCGCTACGTGGGAGACTAATAATAACTAACGTCATCCACTAGTAGGATATAAAAGGGAATGAAAATCTCAACTCACTCTCATTCACAGTCGACTTTTTCAATCATCTTACTTAGGTCAGTACACAACTAGAAGTACCAAATATTTTGGGTACTAAATATTCGATGTATTCGATTAAAGTCAGTTAACGATCAAATAGAAGTAATTGAAAATGTATATTAACAGTGTTAGAGAAATATCGGAACGAGAAAATGTTTTAGCTAGAATATGTGCGCGTCAGAGAAGATACGGCATGTAATTACTAAAAATAATAAATAAAGAAAATATTAAAGAAATTAATGATTAATAATCAGAATTTAGATCTCGTTTGATAAAAATATTGTATGTGAAATCCAGAATCTGTGGCAACAGGGTAAGCTTTATATTTTTGTGTTCTGTATTACTTTGGCATATTAGATCTTTTATATTTATCAAACTGAATAGCCTACTCGATTTTCTACGAAATATCTATCCAAAGTGAAAATGATGTATATGCAATTGTAACAACATATTTGAGTGTGGCAATTTTTTTTTTTTTAACCATAACATAAATTAGCCTTGAACTTTGAACTTCATTTGTAGTGTGCATAAAAACAAGACTTCCATTACTGTGAAATACATTCCGAAATATTTTGACTTATTGTTGAAATGCGAATCTATACTTAGAATCATTTTACAGTTTTATTATTGAATCAAATTAATTTTATGACCAGTCTGAGTAAAGAATTGCCAAAATGTATGAATCATTCATCCAGTTTCGTTGAATGATAACGAATATTATTTTTTCATTATTGTTTTATCTACTCATTTAATAGAGTTTCAGATATTTTGTATGATGTATAAGCATTTGACTTTTATAAATTGTAGAACGTTCTTACAATTGTTTTGGAATGATACTTGTTCATTCATCATAGTTTTCCCCATTATTTTTAGTTCGTTAAAAATTGATAAAATATTAGATATTATATAGAGTGTGGTTGGAAAAAGCTGAATATATTTTATAACGGGTTTTAGACAGATTATTTTATATGAAAAATTGTTCATCTATACGTAATTTTTGTAATTGTTAGTTTATTTCTTTGAATCTCAGTTCCTCTATAAAGGGGCTTTAGAAAATTGATACAACTTACTGTCAGTTTTAACGCAATCATTATTCAGGTTGTATTCCATTATTTGGATATGTATTCAGTACTACGGAAGTACTGTAGTTCTATGGATTAAAATGTCATACCATACAGTGTGTTTTTTTTTGTAACGAAGTATTTTTTTCATAAATATAGTTTGTTTGTTTTTATAAGTGCTTTTATTATTTGCATAATATCCTTAACTAGATTGGCGAGGTACACAATTTGAACGATTCCAGCTCTCTAAAAATATATATCTATATATTGGGAGGTCGATTCTTATCTGCCGCTCGATAAAAATCGCCAGTGAGTTTTCATAAATTATTCACACCCAGTATAGCCCTTCATAAACTTGGTAACAACATATCAATCAAGTAAAATAAAGTATGCAGGGCTGGTTCATGATATCGAAATCGAAGAAATACCTATTGCTTCTTGAAAATTCATACAGATTTCAGTTATGTATCGGCTGTCGCTGAACAATAATGATTCAATTCAAAGTTTGCAATGTATTAGTGATAAAAAATATTATTTTTTCTGGAGTTTTTTCGGGACATAAAAAATAAGTCATGAAGAAAAACAAAAAATTGAAATTTTTTTCATGAAAACGAAGACAATACACGCCACTGCATGTTCGTCTCGCGCCTGCTTGACGTGAGACTAAGTAATTTATATGCTCCGAATTCGAGAAATATTTATACAGGATGCGAAATGCGGTCGCCCGACCTCACCTGGAGATTCAACCACGTGACTAATAACCATATAATGCAGCAAGGGCGGTATATTTCAACAGTGAATTTCGATTGAATTATTTAATTGTCAGATTTCATTGTATTATGCTGTGAAGTGTAAATAAACAGAGAATAATCAGTTCAGTATTTTAATAGCCACGAACTTCAGATTCGTAAAATGGAATATAAATGTAATGCACCAGTTTCCATTGAAAAATTGTTCTTCGTTTCGCGTTCTCATTCGATATGGCAATTATAAGAAACTACCAATTTTGTTTTTCCTTGCTGCAACTCGGTCAAAATTATTGAAAATTCGACTGTAAGCACCCTTTCCATATTATTCTCACATAAATATAATACGAGGTATCCGTCAAGTGTAAGAATATTTTCAAAAGGACATATATAAAACAATTGGAACTTCAATTAGATCATAACCGACAAAACTGTATGTATATTGTCGACCTCCCATTCAACAAAATCGAATTTCTGTTATAAAACATTGATACCGGAAGTAGGATATTTTATACACAACTCAATTAGTAGTTGCATCTAATTTTTCAACTTGAAATTTGAAAAAAAATTGATATGGTTTTCTGGGTCTATTATTACCTTTCACAATCTCAAAATGAAAAAAACATCAAGAAATTCTGTACAAGCGTGGAAGGGAAGGTGAATTAATTTACCCCGCTAAGTTACTGCGTTTACCAAATGACTATTTTCGAGAAAAAGACCAAATTTTTGTCGGTTAATTACCGTATTCTGAATTTGCCTATCGGAAATACAATCTGAAAATCAAATGATACTCCTTTATTACAAAAGTAACGTTTCGAGGACAGACTGAATTATCGTTCTCAAATGGTTTCAATTCTCAATGTACAGCTTTTTTTATCCGTACTTGATGGAGGTCAATAAAATGACACACTTGCTTTCTTGATAATGAAATGGAATCAGTTGTTCACCATTCTGTCATTTTTTATTTCTTCTCTAAGAAGTAACCATGTACAGCCCGCCCGGCTACCTCTTGTCCCTCTTGCCCGGCTACAGATTGTAGAAAGTAATAAACCCAGAAAACCAAGTCGAGAACCAATATTCCTCCACAAAAATTACTCTCTCAATAAAACAAATATGTTCATCCAATCAAAAGTTATTCAAATGTTTCAGTCTCAGGCCGCCCGGTATTATTCTATAAGCTGTTTCTACATCACTGTTACTGATTTGTTTCAATATATATGCAATTAAGAATATTTCCCTTTCCAACAAGAAAGCTTAGTAATTGTGTTTTTTCTTACATTTGTTCTTGTGAACTTAAATGAACTGTACAGTGTCCGTCATGAAGATGGCTACATATTGGAAAACATATTATTGGAATAAAAAATCAATTGGGGGTTTCTGCATTACCAACAACCAAAAATCCATCCTAACACATGGCATGTGATCATCGGTTAAAAAGGGAATTTAAACCAAAATATGGTGGTACCAAAAAGTAAAATGGACAGGATATCGAATTTGAACCATATCTGAGGGAAAAAATACAAATTTTCATTTACCTAAATTACATAAGTTTGTGTGAAAATTAACCATGCTTTTTTGAATAAATTTCAAAAATACGGTTTAGTCGTGACGCTATCTATGTCATGCCCTGTATATTGATTCACATTAGCTTTGACATTTTCGGACTGGCAGAAATTTAGACGAACTTATAATTACAATTCAATACAGTATTTATAAAAATTTTACGTGACTACCTTCACGCTCCGCGAATAAAATTATCACTGACAACAATTATCGTCCTACTTTTTCTATTACTTTGCGCTACAGAATCCCTCACACAAACTTCTAAATATTCTACATTACGAAATGGTATATGGGGTCCTCATTGCAATGAACCTTATTTTTGTAAAATGGTTATTCCATGACATAAGTCAAAATTTACTTTTTGGTTGTAGGATATGTAGAAAAGAACCCCCAAAAAATATTGTTTCAGGAAAGAATTGTTTAAGTTTAGTGATGATTATAGAAAAATTTTCCATGTATTTTGTTCACCCCCAAAAAATATTGTTCCAAGAAAAGTATTGTTTACGTTTGGTGATGAATATTGAACATTTTTCCATGTATTTTGTGGATTTTTTATATCTTCCTACGTTATATCGGAATATGTATGCTGGAAAAAATTTATAAAATCGAAAAACTTACAAAATGAGCCTAAAATTAATCATATTACAAAGTTTGAACTTTAGTATACCATCATTGGCTTTTTTGGGAATCATAACCTTCCACAATCTCAAAAAAAATCAACTTTGAAAACTTGAGATAGGTACTTCAAGTTGATCATTTTTTACACGCTTTATATTAGCTTCACTTGTATGTTTGTTTGTAACCGTATGTTTGTATGTAACCGACTCCCTTGGGCGCGATTTTGACCCACTTTAAACGGTCAGATTTCATTCAAACTTTGTAGATTTATCGAGGACCGATGACAATACACTAATTTGATAAGATTATTCCATTTTTTAATTTGCAAAAAAATAAAAAATATAATAGTTTAGAAAAAACTAAAAAAACACGCTTTTATAAATAAACCAAACTAAAAAGTAGGAAATAAATAATAGTTTAAAAAAACTAAAAAACACGCTTTCAAAGAAATCCAAACTAAAAAAATTGAAAATAAGAAAAAAAGGTATTTTATTTAAAAAAAGCGTGGGGTGCATGGTATCGCCTCGGCCAACAATTACCTGTGATCTGAGACATTTCTTACTTTACTGCCCTAGGTGTGTAATGTACTATATAATTATTGATACCATGCACCCCACGCTTTTTTTTAAATAAAATAAATTTTTTTTCTTATTTTCTATTTTTTTTGTTTGGTTTTCTATAAAAGAGTGTTTTTTATTACTTAAAAGTTTCAAAACCGGGAACAAATAAAGTTCCCGAATCGTAAATAGTGTATAGAGAAGTCAAGTATATTTAAATTTCATTTCCTGATATTCAAAATTCAGAATGAAAAACGTTTCTGACTAATTAAATAATCAGTCAATTCTTGAAAAAATTATTTGGTATGTTATTGTGGGCAAAACCTTCCGAGAATTCTCACAATAACGCTTGAGGTTTGTAGACCAGTTTCATACAAACCATGACTTTTCAATCATGTAAAAATTATGATTTTTATTTTAGAAGTTAAATATTAAAGACTTTTATACCTTATTGGGTATGATTATGAACACCGTAAAAATATTTGTAAAATAGTTGAAATTAACAATAATATTTTTACTTGCTTACATGTAATGTCAACTTGAAACTGTCAATATTATTTGAAATTTCTTGACCTTAAGTACTTTAAGAGTATTTTTAAGCTCCCGGCCCGGCTGATCAGGTTGACGAGAGTCTTATCGATATCTGTAACAGCACTGAGCGCGGTTAGTTCTTGGATAGGTGACCATCTGCCAGGGATGACTCGCGTTAAAATCCCCGAATATCTGTAGCGCAGTAGCATATTCACAGCTGCAGACGCTATATCAATGAGCATATGGCGATAGATGTGGCGTCCTTCGGAGGGGACATTGAATGAATGCTGAGCTCGTTGGAAACACCAGAGGCAAAATTTCCGGTTGTGGAAGTGTGCTCACCAGCATCAGTGTTTAGCCCTAGTCGCCGAAATAGGCCGACGTTAAATAAAGGATTTTTTTTTGTATTTACATTTGCTTCAAATGGCAAATTGGAAGTCCGAGAGGATTAAAAAAAGCTGAAGATCTACACTACGAAGAACACTATACAGTGCTAGTCAAAAGTCCCCTCCCCCCCTCGTATCTTTTGAACGGGTATACTTATAATAATGAAATTTGGAGGATGGAAATAAACGGATGTAGGCTTCTCAACTGGTCATAACAGGTGACGCAATAGTCATAAATGACGTCACAAGGCCACTGTGACCAATAATTTTAAATGGGACCCTATGGCAAGTGACAGCTCGTTTGAAAGGTATTGAAAATACCTATTCAGTCATACCAATTTTTGTTTGGGTTTCGGCTGATTTTGATTGATAAATTGAAGAAATACGAAAATTATAATTTCGCATTTAATTAATAAAGATTTAAGAACCAGTTCTTATAATAAGTGTTCAAAATGTGCTACATCTACTTCCTGGCAGTAATGCATCCTATTGCTAAACTCTTGCCGTACTCGTCCCAGTGTGTCAGCGGAAATTGCCCTACATTCTTCAACAATTCGTTGTTTCAGAATGGCAATACTGTCAGGTGCTGTAGCGTAAACCTTAGATTTCAAGTACCCCCATAGAAAAAAATCTAATGGTGTAAGGTCCGGTGACCGAGCTGGCCATTCGATCGAACCTCGTCGTCCAATCCATCTACCACGATATTCTTCATCTAGGTAACGTCTTACTGCACCGTAATAGTGTGCAGGAGCACCATCTTGTTGAAACGTTATTTCCAAGTTGTCGAATTCATCTGGATTATCTTCTAGAATTTCAAGAATTAACGCCTCAATAACATTTTGTAACATCTCCAGATACAATTCACCGGTTAAGTTAGCATTGAGAAAAAGAGGCCCAACTATGTGGTTTCCCAAAATACCTGCCCAAACATTTACTTTTTCTGGAAATTGAGTATGTTTTTCACGAAAGATGTGAGGATTTGTGTCACTCCAATACCTCACATTTTGAGTGTTAACATTTCCATTGAGAAAGAAAGTACTTTCGTCACTAAAACAAATTGTCTGTATGTAGCCTGGTTGTTGGTTCATTTTATTGGACATAGTTTCACAGAATTCTAGTCTTCGGTCGGGGCCATCATCTGAAAGTTGGTGCACCATTTTTAATTTGTATGGATGAAATTTGTTTTTACCAACACCCCCTTTCTTCACAGATAATTGGGGTTGGTTCATTTTATTGGACATAGTTTCACAGAATTCTAGCTTCGTGGGGCCATCAATTTTTTGTCATCACTAATTGTTGGTCGACCAGATCGTTTGGCATCTTGAACACTACCTGATGCTTCAAACTTCCGAAGAAGCTCCCTCAAATAAACCCTCGATATAGGGCGATCGGGGTACCTCTCATTAAACAGTCGTTCCGCTGCATGGAAATTGTTTCTACATTCACCAATTATTAAGATAGCTGCTACTTTGTCGGCTACAGTACGTACCATTTTGCCTATGTAAACACTTAAACGTCTCGTTAAACAATAGCTTAGGTAAATTTTCAAGGTATAAACACTTTTGACAAGTAGAGAATTCAAAAACGTCAACCTTTTTGACAATTAACCAGAGGCGTACTTTAAAATCTTTATTAATTAAATGCGAAACTATAATTTTCGTATTTCTTCAATTTATCAATCAAAATCAGCCGAAACCCAAACAAAATTGGTATGACTGAATAGGTATTTTCAATACCTTTCAAACGAGCTGTCACTTGCCATAGGGTCCCATTTAAAATTATTGGTCACAGTGGCCTTGTGACGTCATTTATGACTATTGCGTCACTTGTTATGACCAGTTGAGAAGCCTACATCCGTTTATTTCCACCCTCCAAATTTCATTATTATAAGTATACCCGTTCAAAAGATACGAGGGGGGAGGGGACTTTTGACTAGCACTGTACAAAATATCAACTAAAAGGAATATTAAATACAAAAATGATAACAAAATATTTTGTTGATCAAAAATGGCCATACCGTTCTCCATTGGCTACCGTATTATTGTGTACTAAACCCAATAGAATAGTACGAGCCAACGACCAACATTTTTCAGAAACTTTCCGCGTATCCTCTGACCTGACCGAATTTTCAGAAATATCAAAAACAAAAAATTTCTAATAGTTATATTAATACCATATGCAATTGTATTTTTTCTTGTAAAGCTATGTTCTTTAATAATGGAATACGATATCCCCGTGACTTTCACGGTGTTCTCTACAGCTCTTCATAGAGCCAAAACATTAAAAAAACTCTCCCCGACTGAATACAGTCTATTTCAATTTTGAATTGTAAATATTCGATGATCATATTGCTTTTTCAAATTTCCAGGTGCTTCTACGATACTTGTGTGGTTCCCAAAGATTGCATTGTTTGTGACAAGGAGGGTCATCATCCCGTCTAATTTTCGGAATGTAGTTGAATGCTTGATCTAAGATACCGAGAACACGTTTTTCAAACGCCAGTAGGGTAGCGCGTATCCGGGAAACCATGAGAAAAATTAAAAAAAAAATATTAGCAAACCATTTGAAAAAATGAAAAAAAAAATATTAGCAAACTGTCTGAAAATCTTTTTGACAAGTGAATTCGGGTCAGTTGATGCGAAAAAATCATTTTCCAGAAGAAAGTTTAAGAAGATTATATTTTGAGGCCGTCTTGAAAATGTTTAAAGCCTACCCTGGAATTCTAGCATTAGATACTCAGTAGGGCTTCATAATCAGTGACAATTCTCGGGCACTTTTCTCGACCAATTTAACCACTATAATACTCAGAAACTCTTTTAAATCCAGAAGAAGATAAGAATGAGAGTATCCTCAAACTAGCCAATTATGGAAAATGCTGGTAAACAATGCCACCCAAATCAAGTGCAACATATTTGAAATTCGTATTTTGAATAAACATTCTATTTTCAAGCGAAAAATTGTGCTAACCCACTAAAATTACCTGATCACTAAAATTGTAATTTTCAAAATTCCAAATTGACCTGATTGAAAAAAATATCTGAAGAATTTTTGTTTGCAATCTTTACGGTGTTCCGTACCATATAAGGGAAAACAAAACACTAATGGTAGTTTCCATCCAGTATGTCATCCCTCTGAAATATTTTCATGAATAAATTCATTTAAATATGCAAAAAACGTGTTAAAATTATCGTTAACTTCTGATTCATAATTTCCAATTTCATATCTCACAATGAGCCCTGAAAAAAATAGTATATTAAACAACAAGGTTTGAAAACGACTCTTTGCACACGAGCGAGACAAATTGGTGGACTGAGCCGAAGTCGAGCGAGTGTGCAAAGATGTTTTCAAACGAGTTTTTTACGATACTTTTTATACGACTGCAAATAGAAACCACACAAATCTTATTTTTCTGCTAAAACTAATAAAAAATAGTATTTAATATTTATGGTAACATTGGAGCATTCCTTCAAAAATATGCCAGGAAAAGCAGTATTATCCTGCACCTTATTTTCTGAAATGGAGAATATTTCAGGTGGCGCGTTATCATTCTAGACCAGTGCTGAAGCCTTTGAAAATGGTAAAAAGTGAAAAAATATAATAGTAGGATGAAACCCATTGGAAAAGGAAGAGAATATAACAAAAATGAAAGGAAGTGGAAGGGGGTGAGTTTTTAAGGGTAAAAAACGGTTTATCTCGATTTCCGGAAGAACTACAAGTCCTGTTGGAAAAACTTAAATGGCAAAGTTGTAGGTAATAAAAAGATCTACAACTTTTGTATTCACACTTTTTTCACATAACCTCAAAGTTTTTTGTTTTTTATTTTTATCTTCTACAATTTTTTTTGTCACCAAATTTGGTGAAAACCTCCTTTTTTATGTTCCAAACACGCTGTAATTTTTTTGATTTAAAATATTAATTTTTTCACCTTATTTTGACTTAATATCGAAAAAGCACCCTAATTTTCAATCCAAAATTCTCCCGTCAAAACATCAGCTTTTTAAAAAGCTCGATGGGCTTTTTGTTCGTTGAAATCTCTACTTTCTGATGGTATGAAGAAAAATACACATTACTATGGTAAATGTTCTCAGAAAATGCAAAGAAACGTTAAGTTAATATTTAATAAGACATCTACAATTTTTTGAGAAAGTTGTAGAATCTTTAAATTATATGCGTAGATGCCTATTTATTGCTATTTTAAGATAACTTATATACCTGAGTGACCTACGGAAAATTTCAGCCCATCAAAAGGTATTTCATAGAGAAGTGGGGAAGGGGCTAGGAGGGTCTGGGCCTTACTACCTGTTATTTCTTTGCATTTTCTGACAACATTTACCATAGTAATGTATACTTTTTTACACTATCAGAAAGTAGATATTTCAACGAACAAAAAGCCCACCGACTTTTTCAAAAAACCTAATATTTTGACAGGAGAATTTCTGATTGAAAATTAGGGTGCTTTTTCGATATTAAGTCAAAATAAGGTGGCAAAATAAATATTTTTAATAAAAAAAATTACAATGTGTTTGGGACATAAAAAAGTGAGTTTTAACCATATTTCGTGAAAATTTTTTTTTTTGTACAAGATAAAAATAAAAAACCAAAAACTTAGTTATTTGAATTTTTCACATAAATTTTGAGATGTCAAAAAAGTGTTGATACCAAAGATCTTTTTATTACCTACAACTTTCCATTCAACTTTTTTCGATAGGACTTGTAGTTTGGCCGGAAATCGAGATAAACCGTTTTTTTTCCTTAAATTATTTTTCCTTTTATTTTTGTTATATTCTCTTCCTTTTCCAATGAGTTTCATTCTACTATAAAATTTTTTGGTTTCAAAAATTATCGACCCTGGTCTATTTTCCAAAGCATTGTCGTCGTTTTCCTGTTGCATCCCAGCAGACGATCCTTGTTCTGGTTCCATGAGATCAGAAGACGACTCCATCTTTTTTTAAACTTCCATTTTATTTCTAGAACAGTCATCAATATAGCCTGCAACTGTATTGGATTTCCACCCTCCATGTCGTTTGAGGGTTAGCAGATCTAAGCCAGAATTCACTAACATTGTGGCCGATGAACGCCGAAAACAGTGTCCCGTCTAAGATTCTGAATTCTCTAACATCAAAAACTTCGCAATTTCTCTAGCCAACGTTTTGATAGTTCAAAAAAAACCTGCCTGTCTTCAGATTTGGAGGGCGATGAGCACAGTACTTCTTCAGGACGGTGTAAAGGTTTACTGAAACTGTAAGGAACCTCGGTATCTTCGTTTTTGTATTCTTCAGTTTGATCAGCATAGCACTGCCTAAATCTTTCGTGTGTTCTAGTTTGAGAAAACATAATTCCTCTCTTCGACATGCTCCAGAGAGTCCAACTGCCACCACCGCCTTGATAAGTAAATATTTGTCGTCTGATGCTGTCGTCAAAAATCGTCTTCTGTGAGGATTCGGGACTTCTTTGGGACGTAGTTATGATATGCACTTAATGTTGATTTGAGCATCCAATAAGTCGCCCACAATGTCGAGGATTTATATTTTTTGGAAAGTTCTTCAAAATATACCATCACTGCATTTTCAGATAAGGTTTCGACATTATTGGCAAGTCTCCATTCCATAAATCGTTTCAACTCAGCTTCATACCTGCTTCTTGATTTTGTTGGCTGCAGCTCGGAACTTACGAGGCTTGGCACTTTGCAAAATTTCCGCAGAATCAGACGTTTCCTTCAACAAACTTCGGAAACAACTAAGATGGCTAAAAACCCTGGTGAATGAACTGATTCGATATTGTTTAGATTTTCGAGGGGACACCACCTGTTACTTCAACAGAGCTTCTCTATGTGGGAGACTGTGGTAGATGGCGCCGTCCAAAAATGTTTGTTTATATTCTCGCTTAATGTCAGAACTTAATTCTTGACATCTGCAGCATCTTATATGAAATTATTTTCAGTGTTTTGACGGTATCTATGCGTTTTCTATAACTTTGATTTAAAATCTTGCTTAGCTTATTCCTGAGATTGTTCTTTGAAAAATCACTCGTTCATCAGTTCATTAGTGCGTGAGGAATTGTTTATTTTCAGGTAGTGTAGTGTGTAAGGATACTTTTTGTAGAATGGGCCACATTTTTATTTTGGGTGGACAGTCTAACGCCGCAGATTCGAATATTCACCTGTACTCGGTACCAAAAGCAAGTACAAATCTCGACGAATTGACTAATAATATTTTCAAAGTTCATCATATTGTACCTATGCATTGAAATTTATATTTTCTTCAATTTAATGACAATTTCATTTCCAATTCTCCGTCTGTCAAAATGCAGTTAACCTCAAATTCAAATGGTACAAAATACGAAAAATAACACGACAGTGCTTTCTTTGTGCAATGTTCTGGGGCTTCTAATTCTAGCTTTGCTATTGGTGAAGTTTGACATATGTCTCTTTTCAACCAATAGCAAAGCTAGAATTAGAATCCGCGAACAGTTCGCCTCAAAAAGAAAGCTGAGGAAATAAATATACCCTGTTACTGAATTGAAACTAAAACGAAATTGGCGCCATCTGACACGCTAGTAATCTCCATTATCAAGTAGGCCAAGTGTCGCCAAGTCGATCCCAAACTTCTACATGTGTAAGTGCATCCACCAGGGTTTTTAGACATCTTAGAAACAACAATTTTTTGAAGTATCCAATCAACAATACAATAGAGCCGTGATGGTTGCTCTGGAACTCAGCCAACTTGAATCATTGCAGAATTTTGACGTTGTTAGGAGAGAACAAAAAAAAATCACAGTAAACGAGAGATGCGTGCGCAAATATGACATATCCGTGCGCAGTGTTTTGCACACGGCGTGTGCAAAGTACCGCTTTTGGAACAAGTTTTCCGTGCGCAAAACCTCATTTTCTGAGGCAGTCGTATAAAAAAACAATTATAGCAAATGTAATCAATCTTGAGTGTTGCAATGTTCTATGGCTAATACTTATAGTGCCCACTAACCGGCGGTCTATCGGCCACGTACTGACCGGCTTTGCCTCAGGCCAGGACGTTTACAACCACACACTATCAGTTTGGAAAACAATCCTGGCCGATGGGCAAAAACTGGGGCAGTCCATTGTGGTGGCGGCCTGTCCATTTTTGGTAATTTCAACACACAGCAAGTCATCGAACAGTCCGATAAAGTTGTTTGTTGCTATATTTGTGTTTGTAGTGTATGCGTTTTATGATAAGATTTACAAAACGACAGTTGTATCTTCTATTGGCTCTGATATTGTTAACTGGAGTTGAGTCTAAAAATATAAGACATTTGGTAAAGGAGTGGCTCATGAAAAGAGGGAAGCTGCCACATATGAATTTAATTCGGAAGTTAAAAAACTCTTGTTCAGAAGATTAAAAAAATTATTTGAGAATGAATGATGTATGTTACCAGTTGCTTAAGTTGGTCAAACCATACATTAAAAAAAATACTCAAATGAGACAGGCTATTAGTCAAATTTTCTTATGAACCCAAAAAACAGCAGGACTGTATGTAGCACTACTCCAGTATAAATATATAAATTTCCAAATCGAGACTGTCGACCAGGCCGAAAGCAGAATTCAGTCCATTTTCAACACACCCATGTAGTTTTCAAACAAGTTTAAGCGTGCTTGTGTGTGCGTAGAAATGTTTTATCACCAGCCAGATCGACAGGCTGCCGGTAAGTGTGTGGGCACCTTTATCCCGACTTTCTTTGTCATGTTTTGATATGTCATTCAATTCCAGACCCCTATGAAAAATCCAAGTTATTCAAGATACAAAAATTATTTTTTTTCAAAATAATTCCTCAACGGTTGATCCTACGACGAAATTGTATAAAAATTTGAAGACCAGGTTAGGTTAGGTTTGAAGTGAGTGGGTCTTACGGCCCTCCACTACGACCCGTGAGGATCTATTGTGGCTCACACCAATTCCAAGCCGATTAGTTCACCTGGTGAATGATCTTTCAGGACCGATGGCAAGAGTGAGGCTCTGCCAAACGTCAAAAACCTGATTCTGTCCGCGGCGGGGCAGGCGCAAAGTATGTGCTCTGCTGTTTCGTCATCTTAAAGACAAAGACGGCATACCAGAGTTTCCGATAGTCCTAGTCTTGACATGTGGTGATTCAGGCGACAGTGGCCAGTAAGTAGGCCTGTTAAGACAACGTACATCATCCCTAGTGGAGTCTAACAATTGTTTGGTGACGTCTTTCGAAGGATTTATAAATGACTTGGAATGGACCAATCCTGGTAAGTTACGCCAGAAGTGTGATACTCTTCTTGCAGTCCAGGCATTCAGTGTTAGTTTGGCAAGGCTTGGAAAAATGTCAAGTGCGGGTTCTGGTTCGATAAAACCTTTTGCAGCCCCCTCTTTCGCGAGTGTGCCGCCTCATTGCATTCAGTGCCAGAGCGGCCAGGAATCCAGACCAGAGACAAATTGTTGAATCTTCCTACTAAGGAGTCTTCTTTGACAGATCCATACTAACTAGGACGTTGATCGGCACGAGCTAAGTGCTTTTAGAGCCGCTTGACTGTCCGATTTTTTTTATTGATTTGTGTGTGAGGTTGGTTTCCTCCAATCTCTCTGCACATAAATCAATGCCGTGAAGGTTGATATATCTGTCCTGTGAACCAACAATTGTCTGCAGCTCCCTCTTTCGCGAGTATGCCGCCTCATTGCATTCCGTGCCGGAGCGGCCAGGAATCCAGACCAGAGACAAATTGTTGAATCTTCCTACTAAGGAGTCTTTTTTGACAGATCCATACTAACTTGGACGTTGATCGGCACGAGCTAAGTGCTTTTAGAGCCGCTTGACTGTCCGATTTTTTTTAATGATTTGTGTGTGAGGTTGGTTTCCTCCAATCTCTCTGCACATAAATCAATGCCGTGAAGGTTAAGATATCTGCCCTGTGAACCAACAGTTGTCTGCTCTTAGTAGTTCCTCCTTTCCGAGGACCCATTCGTCTCTATCTGTAATTAGGACGGTAAAATGTAGGTCATAGTTGACTGTTGGAGGCATTATACCGGAGGTCATTCCCAGAACGCTGTGACTTTCGGTGTCTGCCAGCTACGCTCCGTATAAGCCTGTTGTGTGCAACTAGCAATATGCACATTCTGTATATTGTCCTTCTAGTCTCTTTCCAGAAGAATATGGGAAGGAGGTAAGTCTAGAAGGATTCGCTCCAGTGATCGCCAGACAGGCATGTATAACTAGAGAGCTTTGCTTGGGCCGTTCGCTGTGAAGCTTTCGGCCATCAAGCGATGGCGCCATGTGATCATTGGTCTAATAATCATCACATATATCCAGTGGATTTGTTTGGGGCCTATACCCCAAGATTTCAAATCCTTCGACATGTCCATAAGGATAATTTGGCTTTGTGGAGAATCTTTTCCAAGTGAGCGTTCCATGTGAACTTTTTATCCAGGATAATACCTAGATAATTCGCTTCCGCTGAAAATGGAATGTCCTCGCCGTTGAAAGAAACTGGAGTTAGGTCTTCCAGCTTCCTTTTCCTGGTGAAGGGTACTATTACAGTCTTGCTGGAGTTGAGAGACATGATCCCTCTGGCACCAACTGGCGCCCTCAAAGATGGGAGGTCGATCGTTATCCAGAGTCAGACTTCCAGGAAAGTGATTTTGTATCAAAAGCTCTAACGTTTCTTTTTTAGAGGTCGTGAACGTTACATCCAGTCGTTTTATCAACCCGATTTCAGTAGCCGGCTCTCTAGAGATAATGTTGTGCTGCGAGGTATGTCAGATATAGATAGATAGATATCTTCATTCGTTCTGTTAATTTACATACCTCACAAAAGTGTAGAACATGTCAAATAAATAATCTTAAATATAATTACAATGATTACGATAGAATATTTACATGTATGTCGTTACATAATAAAATCATTGAAAATGTATAAAATTGATAAACTTGCACAAATATTAAAAGGGAAAGTAATCAAATCACAATTATCAGACTTGTCTAATAGCGTAAAAAACGAAATAATGGGTCCTAAATAAATATACCCTAATAGGTACCGATATACACGTACACACACACCTTTGTATATACACATACATATAGATAAATTGACACATATTCTCACATACTTTCACTTATCCACACACACTCTTATAGACCAACATTAGG
This sequence comes from Gonioctena quinquepunctata, assembly GCA_018342105.1. Lineage (NCBI taxonomy): Eukaryota > Metazoa > Arthropoda > Insecta > Coleoptera > Chrysomelidae > Gonioctena > Gonioctena quinquepunctata. The sequence goes on along the minus strand of JAFIRS010002067.1, from coordinate 62,289 downwards.
TTATACAATTATAACAAACTTTCCATATCATGTTGAAAATATTCTTTCTTCAATGTTATAAAAAGCATTTTTGCATAAGAAAATTTTTAGTCTCCTCTTAGTTGCTCCATTTTCCATCAATCCTGTTATTTGGCAGCTTATTCCATATTTTCACCAAACTATACTGCACATTTTTTTTAATATACGTAAGTTTAACTTTTGTCATTTCTTGAATCAAATTTTTTTCTTGTATTGTGTTTATGAGTTACTTCCCTATCACTAAACAGGTATTTATTATTCAAAACAAAATTTATAGACTCATATATATACAAAGAGCTAACCGTTAAGATATTATTGTTTATATAAAGGGGTTTGCAGCTCTCCCTTCGAGCAACTTTGAAAATTTTTCTCACACATTTTTTCTGAAGAATAAGTACTCTTTGTATGTGGGAAGAGTTTTCCCAAAATATTATTCCATAACAGAATTTGGACTGTACATATGCGTGATACGATATTAAGGCAGCATGCACATTAATATTTTCTGAGAGTACATATACAGCATATGTATATTTTGATAAGTCTCCGAGTCAACTGATCTATATAAGTCTCGAGTCAACTGATCTATGATCACCCCTAAGAAAGATATATTGCTGGATGTATCAACTACTGCCTTGTCAACCACTATGTTTTGTTTGTTGTTTTGTCTATCAAAATGCATGATTTGTGTTTTATCTACATTCAACAAGAGATTATTTTCTGAGAACCAGTCATTCAACTTTTGCAAGTCAGCAGTAGCTGACAAAAAGTTATCTTCATTGAAAATCAGAGACGTATCATCGGCGTACAATATAACAGCTTGTTTACCTATTTCTGGAAGTTCATTCATATATAAAATGTACAGGAGTGGACATAAAATAGGACCCTGCGGTACCCCTCTCTTTATCACAGCCTTCTCTGATTTGATAAGGTTTCCAGTTTCATCCTTTTCTACTACAAATTGTTGTCTATTACATAAATAAGATTCAAGCAGTCTGTGTGCCACTCCCCGAATTCAATATTTTTCCATTTTGTCCAGTAATATTTCTTGTTCCACACTATCGAATGCTTTTGAAAGATCTTCTCTTGCAGAACTTCCTCCAAGATTCCCGTTTTGCTTTTCTAATTTATTTATTGTAATTTGTTAGAGCAGTTTTATAAGTGTTCCAGCTACCAGACTCTTTTGCTCGGTTGAATAAACTTATTTTCTTTGTTTATGAAGGCTTCTAGTCCACCAGGGAGAGTCCCTATTGTCTTTTGTGGTTCTCAGTGGACAATTTTCGTGATATGAAGAGATCACCGCATCGCGAACTTGTTCTGCTACAGTATCTATTCCATCACAGCTGTTAGTTGTAGCGAATCCGACTTCAATGTACGAGTGGAGGGAGTTTTTGTATCTGCTCCAATCTGTGGCTTTTTAGTCGCGATATTTTACTAGTGGCCTTGGACCTGTCTCAATGTTGAATTGAATATGTCTATGGTCTGAACACGAAGGTTCAGTAGATACTGTCCAATTACGTATCTTTTTGCTCAGAAAAAGACATTTTCTCATTTTTTAACAATTAACACTGTTTTTGAATGAGTTATAGCGGCGGAAACGTGAATATTCTTCCAAAAAATCTGCTGATTGCCAACACAGCGTTTTCCTTCTGCTCATCATTCGACGCTGTTTCTTATCGTTAGCGATCTTTTAGTTCTGCTAACAGCATTAGGATCATCGAAAACCAACATCTACTTTCGAAAACCGGGGAAAGGCAAAACTGCTGAAAGAGTGTATTCCGCGAATAGTTTGAAAGTGAAAGAAGCAGCCGAAAAAATCCCGTTTTACATGCGGTGACACATCATCCTTATTCAACCAAGAAACAAATTTTTTTGAATACTATTCAGATTGCTATAAATAAACTCATAAATTATTTTCCGGTGTTCAACAAATGAACCCTCAAATTAAGTTACAATTAACGCAAAAGTAATAAAAACCGTTGTGTTAATAATTCAGCAGACTACTCAATATTTACAGCAGGAGAATCGATTACATTCCCAACTTACATCGACACACATCCCACATCGAGTGGTACCAATTAAATGAGCTCATTTTTTAATTATGCCACTTGAGCAGCTGTGAAAAGTTGTTGATGGGAACGGCCGATTCAATTGTTTTTCGTTTGAAGGAAACTGGTGGAACATTACTTAGTGTAAATATATCATCAATTTGCATGGCTCAGTAATGCTTGCGGCTGATTTTGCGCTCACAATTGGGAATAAGACTAGATTTTTCTTCAATATTGAACGATTATAACCCAAACTAAGTAAATTGACAATATTTTATTTTGTTTCAAAGGCTAGCTGAAATGCGCACGAAATATGACTGCAATTTTATTGGATTGAGTACAAGTGACGTCATACACGTTATGTCGACATGAACCTATAATATTGACTGCAACCTCAAAGAAAACATAAAATTGGTTTTTTGTGTTTCCTAAACTTCAGTTTTATATATATATATATATATATATATATATGAAACATGCAACCCCTATTCCATTTTTTACCACATTTTTTTCAACAAAACAAAATTTCTCAATTTAAAAATATTTGTTGAAAAGAACGATTCATTGCAAAACTTTTTTAACTCCTGTGTTGTGTCCGTAAAAGCAATAGTTTCCCAATAAAAAAATAAAATACAACAATGTGCATGAACAGATCTTCTGTAAATGCAATCAAACAAATCTAGTAGGAGGCTGTCACGTTTTGTTTGCACAACTTGTGACTTTTCGATTCCATTTACAGAAGATCCGTTCATGCACAATGTTGTATTTTATTTTTTATCAACAAACTATTGCTTTTCCGGACACAACACAGGAGTTGAAAAAGTTTTGCAATGAATCGTTCTCTTCAACACATATTTTTAAATTGAGAAATTTTGTTTCGATAAAAAGTTCTGGTGAAAAATGGAATGTCACCCCTATGAAAAATCACAACAAAATTAAAAAAAAATTCATAGGTAGCCTTTTTATCGGTAGAACATGCCCACAAAATGCAATTTCTTCAACTCTTCGGCAATTTCAAGAAAAAAAAAACTTTTTTTTTACTTACTTTTGGAAGCGTGTAACTTTTCAAGGAAAGGCCTAAGAGCTTTTGTTTACATGAAAGACCCCCTTTAATTTTCGACAAGGAATCACCCTCTGAAAACTTTCGCACTTATTTGGTAACACCCTGTATGTTCTTCTATTGAAACAAACTCCAACTCATTTTGAATAAAAATTTGTTTCAACACAAATATAATATTTATTCGAATCAAACAACGGAAATAGATTAATTCAAATAGAAGACCCTGACTTAGATAATGTTACCGAATAGCAAAGCCAACTTATCATCGTTGCGACGTCTGGATTTAGGCTCTAATGCTCGGTTGCCATATTTGTCAATTCAGTAGATTAACAAAATGATTGCTCATTTGAATAAATGTTGTTAGTGGAGAGAGCAGAAGAGAGCTTGAATTGACATTTTATTGAATTAATCAATTCGACATATATTTGTTAAAGCAGCAATTTTTGTAGTAGTCTAATCAACAAGTTCAAAAACGTGTTAAATAGATATAAAGCTCCTAAAAATAGAAAAATATTTTTCAAGGGTTTATTAGCACGTAAAAAATTGCGATTGTTATTAACAAAATAAGATTAAAAAAAGAAGGTATTTCGTTTTTCGTTAATAATTTCTAAAATAATGATATTTAAGGAATTATGAAAAAATATCCTGAAAGAGGAGGAAATTTCCAATAAAAAATGAACTCTATCTCTATTATTTATATATTTTTTTAACGCTGAAAATAGGGCTCCGCGAGGTCGTTACGGCACCGTCTAAATTTTTTTTTCCAATCTCTGTTTTTATAAATTACGACATAAAAGTTTAAAAATTCCAATCTCTGTTTTTATAAATTACGACATAAAAGTTTAAATAATTAGTCTATAATTTTCGTTGTGGAGCTCTTTTCATTTAGGTACTTAATAAAGCAATGCAAAATTATTAAAGTTTATTATTTTGTTAATTATAATTTTTTTAAAATAACAACAAATGAAATTTCTAAAAAAATTCATCAAAAAAAATTTTTTTAGTAATAACTTATTATTGCTGTTTTTGCATCTAATATAGGTATTAATTAACATTGGAAAAAAAATGTTTACGTCATTTGTTGAGAAATTGTTTATAAACAGACTATTTTGGGATTTAAAAAAAAAAAAATTTACCATCTTATTGCATAGGTAAATTATGATTTAAAAAATTTTTTTTAAATTCCTTTTTTTTTCTTGTTTATAATCGTTTTTTTTATATTTCAATTGTTTAAATAATTAGTTGCGAAATTATTTTACTCTTAAAAATCATCATTGACCTTTTTCAATGAATTAACAGAGAAATATTTTTTTTTTATGAATAATGTCATTGTTTATTAACTTAACAATTCGTTATAAACAAATAATATCAACCGTTATATTTTTTTTTGAAAACTTCAAAAAATAACAAAAACAACTATGTATAACAAAGTATAGAAAAAAATAAAAAAATAATAAAAAAAATACAAAAAAATTTTTTCTTTGTTATACATAGTTGTTTACGTTATTTTTTGAAGTTTTCGAAAAAAATATAAGGATTATTATTTGTTTATAACAAATTGTTAAGTTAATAAACAATGAAATTATTTATAAAAAAACTATTTCTCTGTTAATTCATTGAAAAAGGTCACTGATGATTTTTAAGAATAAAATAATTTCTCAACTAATTACAATTGAAATATAAAAAAAACGATTGTAAATAAATAAAATTATTGAAGAAACAATTTTTTTTTTCAAAAATCATAATTTTACCTATGCAATAAGATGGTAAAAATTTTTTTAAAAAAATCCCAAAATAGTTTGTTCATAAACAATTTCTTAACAAATGACGTGAAAATTTTTTTTCCAATGTTAATCAATACCTATATTAGATGCAAAAACAACAATAATAAAAAAAAAAAATTTTTTGATAAATTTTTTTGAAATTTCATTTTTTGTTAATTTAAAAAAATTATAATTAACAAAATAATAAACTTTAATAATTTTTAATAAGTACCTAAATGAAAAGAGCTCCACGAAGCGAAAATTTTATAGACCAATTATTTAAACTTTTATGTCGTAATTTATAAAAACAGATTGGAAAAAAATTATATAATTAACAATGGTGTAACTTTTTGAAAAATCGACATGAAATTTTTTTTTTACCGAGGTTTTTTTTGTTCAAGTGTCTAGATTACACCATGATTTATTCAAATTTTTAAATTGTTATTTAATACTATAAAAAAATTATTTTAGGTGATATAACGGCTTTTTAGACGGTGCGCCTATGCCGTAACGACCTCCCAGAACCCTATTTTCAGCTTTAAAAAAAAATTATAAATAATAGAGATAGAGTTCTCTTTCAGGATCTTTTTTCATAATTCCTTAAATATCATTATTTTAGAAATTATCAACGAAAAACGAAATACCTTTTTTTTTAAATCTTATTTTGTTAATAACAATCGCAATTTTTTACGTGCTAATAAACCCTTAAAAAACATTTTTCTAGACGTCATTCCGAATCGAATGAGCTATCGCTCATATTTTTAGGAGCTTTATATCTATTTAACACGTTTTTTAACTTGATTAGACTATAGATCTGAATATTCGATTCAACAAAATAATTACATGGTTGAAACAACATTTCTGCCAAAACGAATTATGAATAGAGTTGGTCGAATAAGATATTTAGTTCATGCAAATTAGTTTCAGTCGATTGAAACTTTAAATTTGATCCAAAACCAAGAAATATTTTACTCATTTCGAGATTATATTTTGTCGTGCATATACGACACTTTTATTTGTTTGATTCAAATAAATTATATTTGATTCAACAATTTTTTTTCTATGAAATGGGTCAAAATTTACTTGCAAGATTTGAACTAAACATACATACTTACAAATGTGAAATAAATAAATACATAAATACAGTCCAAATTATATTAAGACTAATAGTCCATGAGCGGGCTGCAGAAAACCTGGCCAATCGAATGAAATGTTTTAAAATGTTAGTACTCACAACAAACATAAGAAAAATCATTGACTGCCTGGGCAAAAGTTGTGCATAAATTTTGGTGAGACTATCAACATAAAGTATCTTCCGAGCCAGCCAGATTTAAACTGGTTCACGAAAGAGAGCGTGGGTGAGGAATTTTGACCCACTTCTAGTTGTCCGATTAACGTAAAATTTCAGGTGTTCATAATTACAGTGACAATGGCAAAATGGCGGCTCCAATATGGCGGACGAGTTTTGTGATTATAGTTCGATTCTATACAAAATTAGTATGTGGGAGTTTTTGGGATCAGACATCATGATTTATTTGTCAAAATTCATGAATTCAAGATGGCGGCTCCAATATGGCGATGAATTTTGTGGTTATAGCCCTATTCCAATAGAAATTAGTATGTGCGGGTTTTTGTGGTCAAAGGTCATGCTTTTTTGTAAGAATTCACGATGGCGGCTCCAAGATGGCGAAGACTTTTGTGATTAGTCATATATAGTTAAAATTGGTATGTGGGTTTTTTTGGGGACGTCGATTATCAATATTTGTCAGAATTCAATAAAATAACGAATTTCATGAATGACTAAAAATAATTTAATAAAAATGATTGAAAAAAAAATAAGAAGCTTTTATATAAAAAAGAAAAGAATATTTTTTTTGACCTAGATTAATCTGTAACATATTTAAAATCTTGCCACATAAGAATACCTATTTTATATTCGCGTCAGCTTTTGAATATGTTACTCATAGAATAACCTAGGTCAAAACAATTAAAGAAATTATTTTTTCCTTTTTTGTATAAAAACTTGCCTTAATTTTTTTTTTCAATTATTTTTATTTAATTATTTTTAGTCATTCATGAAATCTGTCGTCTTATTGAATTTTGACAAAAATTGATAATCTACGACAATAACCACATACCAATTTTGCATGGAATCCTGCCATAACAAAACACATCGCCTTCCTGAAGCCGCCATCTTGAATTCATGAATTTCGATTCCAATTCAGAATGGAATCACAAAAGTCGTCGTCATCTTGGAGCCGCCATCTTGAATTCGTGAATTCTGACAAACAAATTTTGAATAGAATCGAACTATAATCACAAAACTCGTCCGCCATATTGGAGCCGCCATTTTGTTTTTTCTTTGGCAAAATTTCATAATGCATTACCACCGGAATTATCAACACCTGCCAAATTTCACGTTAATCGGACAACTAGAGGTGGGTCAAAATTCACTTGCATTATTTGAACTAAACATACATACATAGAATGAAAACCACGTAACTCAAAAAATGCAAACTTTACAGGAGAAGCAAAAAACGTACCAGTTATTTAAAAGTAATGATACTTACTCAGAAGTCAGTACCTAAATTTGTTATATTTTATAACAAGTATGCATAATACCATCAAATGTTGAAAGATACGAGCTTATCCATCTAATAACGTATTTAAGTTATTTAAGTTATTTTTTGAGATACGAGGTTATCATTCTAGGCCATCGATATGTGAAATTAAATAAAAGCTTGTAAAATCATTCCATTCTGTTACTCGATCGGCCAGGTTTTCTGCATCCAGCTGTTAGACATGAGAAATGATTTGTTTTGGGACGAATATTCGCCCCAAATCATTTTTCAATTTCGCAGGAAAAAATTTAAAAAAAAAACGGCAGAGCTGGGGTTTGAACCCACGTTTCGTGAACCAGTTTAAATCTGGCTGGCCGCTCGACCAACTCAGAAGATACTTCATGTTGAAAGTATTACCAATCTGTTGCTACATTGGTATGGTTGCTTTTTCCGAAAAAAGGCCATACAAAACTTATGCACAACTTTTGCCCAGGCAATCAATGATTTTTCTTATGTTACTCGATTGGCCAGGTTTTCTGCAGCCGCTCTCAGCCTATGTCAGGTCCCACCAATGATGTAATGCCTACTTCGCCATCAGAAAACGCCTGCACTTCATTAACTTTTTCGAAACCTTTCTTCATTCATACCCTCTCACATATTATCATAGTTTCTGGGACGCATTAAGAATTCCCCGCCTACCTAAAGACCCTTTATTAATAATTCAAATACACAAAAATTTCACTCCAGTACAAGCTCTTGGAAATATATTAATACTACTTTGAGATTCTATATTATTTTCAAAAAATGTGAATAATGAAGATCATGGCATAATTAATGATTGAAAACAGCCCAAGTTTTATTTAATTAAATTCAATATAGTATAAAATATGGGATCACTTGGGTTAGTATTCTTGTTAAAAATACTATTTTCAGGATCATTAGTCGAATTTGGCGAATATACTCCAATACTTTTTACAATAAATGTTTACTCAAACTTGGTCATTCTTAAAGCTACTTCAGATACAAGAGAACTAATTCATTTTAAACGTATATAAAATTATTAACAAACATTTTGAAATTTCCGACTTTTATTTAATTGCCAAATGTTAAATAGTAATTTTCAATATAATTTTCAGATGATTTCTCGTCTCTGATGTGGATTACATAAATATCGTTCAAAATAGTATTTCATTATTGAATAAACATCCATATACTAACCACCCACATGTAGGCATTTTTCCAAGAGTACTTACTATCTTACGTATCCGTGTTTTGCCCTTTTGAAGATCAGGGTAATAATAGATTGTTCTATAAGACAAGTTGCAGTTTTATTTTTCTATTGAATGGAAATATCTTCCAAATTTCGACGAGATAGAAAACTAACTTTTCTTACGCAATGCACATGCTGTATATTCGTATTTTTAATTCAAAAGCATTAATCAATAAAATAAAAATCAACATAGATTATAGTCGCCCCTCGTATACTACATCCGCCAGATGGGCATTTGTCAGATAGATAAATAAATTAAATAGTTTGATCAAGTATGGAAGTGCATACGACATTAAATGTTTAGTACTGCAATACATCTAAGAGACTCATTATTTATTAATTACCGATAAGGCTAAGCGGTCGACCGACCACAAGCAGGGACGTACTCGAAACAATGAAATTTCCGCACAAGATTATATGTTTAATTGACGTCCTGTCCTGATTATTTTAAGAAAATTAGTTTATAATATAATCCAAACCTAATATAAAAAGGTTAAAAATCAATCAAATCAGTCATAAATATCAAATTACGTGGAAAAATTTTATTTTGCGCCATGTAATATAGGAGATAATTTACGTATTTTCAAATCCGTACCTGGAATCCCCAGCCCTTTTTTATGATATTTCACACCTCGGACAATGGACCATGATAACGGCATCGGATTAGCATTTATAATGAGTCTCTTAGATGTCTGGCAGAAGTATTCATTTTTTACGTTTATAACAACAAAACATAACGACGAATAAACAAATAATTATTTCTTTCATTTTGCCAAATTTTTAGCAACAAATAAAACTGTTAATTAAAAAATGCGTTTTTTAACATTTGTTATAAACCCAAATAGAGCTAATTTGGGTTTATAATTTTGTAATCCCTCAAATTGTTAATAAAAAAGTTAAAAATCTAAATTTTTAATTATATAAACGGGAATCTGTTTTAAACAATTAAAAAAATGAATTCCAGTAAGAAAAAAAAATCTCAGGTTTTTATAAATTGAAAAATTACGGAAAAAAATTGACGGATGATTTGTCACTCATATATCTAAATTCCTGAATTTTCCTCTTTTTTCAATTCACGAAACTGCAATAATTTTTTTACTAAGTTGTTTATAACTTTTGCAAATTTTTTGACCGCCACTTACATTTTTTCAAGTTTCTAGATGCCATTCCGAATCGAATGACACACCTCAACCACAATATCTCGGGTCGGGAAAAAAATGAGGCCATTACAACATCCCTGCGAAGAAACGCTATTGATTTTTTGCTAAAAAACATTGTTGAACGATAGCTTTTTAGAAATAATAAACTGGCTTGATATTCATGTTCTACTGTCAGTAGTCCAAAACACTTAATTTGAAATTATAGAGATTCACCACACGACTGACTCTATGCTCTGTTAATTCTACAAATACCCACTATGTTAGCAAAAGTGGGAGATTTTATGGGCGATTGGCGAAAAGCGAATGCGTTATGTGCTGGTCGTGTGAGCATCCGAATACCGCGTTCGCTATCGGCCAATCGGCCATAAAATCCTCAACGGGTATTTATAAAATTAACAAAGTATAGTATTTGATAAAAATTTAAAATATAAGAGAATGGCATTTCCTGATGAATATCATGCTACACCTTCATACTTACTGTAGGTATCATCTCCAAGGGGAGCTTCTCTTTCTTCGGCATCAACATGGAGTCATTCTAACATCAACTGTCACTCAAACAGTTACCCAGATATATTGCATAAACCAACTCTTTATGGATCATGCAGTACATCGCTCCAATGACATCCAGAATCTAGTTGAAACTCGTGTATTTAAAAACAGTTTGAGAATTTGATTCATATGTAAGGAAAAAATATTTTTTTTTATCTATTTTCCAACATGTTTCGGAGAATCGACAAGTTATATAAAAAATATTTCCCGCAATAGTATATGGGGAAGTGACATAAAAGCAAGCTAGTTTCTGAAAGATTGAGTATAAAAAATTATATTTAATAAGGAAGGACTTTTTGATTTTGGAGCATGTTCGAATGCTCAATGCATGACATTGAAAACATTCAAATGCAAAATAATAGTGCTTAAGAGCTGTTTGAAAATCAAATATTCATTCGTTCTGTTGGAAATATTCAAATTAAAAAAATATAGTGCTTTAAGAGCTCCTTCAAAATCAAATCCCGATTCATTTTTTGGCAATGCACTTGTAACCTAACATTCAACATAGGCATATGCATACAAAATTTGTAATTGGTTTAAGATGAAAATTCAAGCGCCAGACGAATTTTGTCATCATTTGATTTGCGTCAAAATCTATAGCTAGTTTTCAAAATCGAATATTACGTATTCCAAATTGGCTGCAACAAAATGAAGATCGTAATTATTTATTATGATTGCCGTCATATGGCGTCTGATTTTAGTTTAGTTTTTTGAGATGCCTAAGATTAATGGCTTATATTAAAAATGCGCTTAAAACATATTTTTTTCAGCTAGCAGCTTTCAATGTCTTCCATAATTTATTAGTGAACTAATAAAACTTAAAGGATTTGCTGTGGGCGAGCATTTCTTTCATCTTTAGTCACGCAAAACCAAAGAATCTGAGTGTTCCCTACACAATTATTGAAGACACTGCCTGTGAAATTAAATTTCAATCTCTTCAGTATATATTTATTCTTAAACGAAATTATCCTCATAAATGACTCAATGGCAACACAGCCCAAATCATTTGTATAGAAAAGTAAATTTTTATGGATTGATTTATTACACATGACACCTCTCTATAAAAGATCTTCCATCAGAACATGTTTACTTTATCTTTCCTGAAAATATAGTTCTTTCAGAAATAAGCTTGATTTCCATTTGAGACTGAAAATGTGACACCTTTTAGACTGAAAATGGAATTTGTATTCTGAATGCAAAGGGGATTCTTGACAAATATAATCATGTGACCATCCCTTACCCTACTGCTCAAAATTTCAATGGTCACTACCTACAGATGATGACACTCGATTAAATAGTAAAAGAGAACAATGATTGTTTTTTTTTCGGAAAAAATAACTTAGTCTACCCCTCAAATTTATCACCTCAAGAGTATATTGGGGAAGTTATAGGCAGTAAAAAACTTTTCCCGGGCGTGAAACATTCCCCTGATGGATGGAATTATATTTCTTTGGTATCACTGGAATATGCAGATTGGAAAAAAACTATAATACAATATTAGATGAAGACCATTTCTGGATGACCTAAGGTCAAATCATTGTTAACTGTGTCATTTTTTTGTGGTCAGAACAATGAAGAGTTGGTGCAATTGTATTCACTTCTAAAAATGTACAATTAATCGGTATTCAATTTGTATTTGTAAAAACATGAAAGTTTTTCTTAAGTCCTTTGGCATCACATTTCACAAAAAAACTAGATAGGTTCCTGACATAGGAATGTGACTTTCAATTCTAAACAACTTGAAGTTGTTTTTCTATGGGAAGCTACTTTCTCTTGATTAAAATTCAAATGTTTAAAAATGTTAAGACAAATGGAAAAGACGACATTAGAGGAATGGACACATATCTATCCTCTATTTGACAAGAGACAGCAATGAAAATTGTATTGAACTAGTTTTTTTTCCTGAAAATAACTTCATCAAAAGCTAAAGTGATTATTTTTGTTCATTTCTTATGTGTTCTCAGAAACTACAATGATTTAATTTCTACCACTTTTTTATCTTTACCACGGTTTTGAATTTTCATTTCAGATACAATTTAAAAATCAATGGAAAATGGCAAAGACTAAATTTGTAGTACAGAAATCATATATGTACATACAATGGCAAGAAAAAAATATACCCCTTAATTGTAATTTTTTCAGTTCTATTTTGAAATAGCTATTTTACTGAATCTGAAAATGTCAAATGAATCGAATTCAAAATTCTACTTTGAATTTCAAATTCGAGTAAATGAAATTTGACCATGTGTTAAGGACTAAATTTTGGTATGGCAATGGCAATACTAGACCTTATTTATATATTTATTTATATATATATATATATACAGTGCTAGTCAAAAGTCCCCTCCCCCCCTCGTATCTTTTGAACGGATATACTTATAGTAATGAAATTTGGAGGGTGGAAATAAACGGATGTAGGCTTCTCAACTGGTCATAACAGGTGACGCAATAGTCATAAATGACGTCACAAGGCCACTGTGACCAATAATTTTAAATGGGACCCTATGGCAAGTGACAGCTCGTTTGAAAGGTATTGAAAATACCTATTCAGTCATACCAATTTTGTTTGGGTTTCGGCTGATTTTGATTGATAAATTGAAGAAATACGAAAATTATAGTTTCGCATTTAATTAATAAAGATTTAAGAACCAGTTCTTATAATAAGTGTTCAAAATGTGCTCCATCTACTTCCTGGCAGTAATGCATCCTATTGCTAAGCTCTTGTCGTACTCGTCCCAGTGTGTCAGCGGAAATTGCCCTACATTCTTCAACAATTCGTTGTTTCAGAATGGCAATACTGTCAGGTGCTGTAGCTAAACCTTAGATTTCAAGTACCCCATAGAAAAAAATCTAATGGTGTAAGGTCCGTGACCGAGCTGGCCATTCGATCGAACCTCGTCGTCCAATCCATCTACCACGATATTCTTCATCTAGGTAACGTCTTACTGCACCGTAATAGTGTGCAGGAGCACCATCTTGTTGAAACGTTATTTCCAAGTTGTCAATTCATCTGGATTATCTTCTAGAATTTCAAGAATTAACGCCTCAATATCATTTTGTAACATCTCCAGATACAATTCACGGTTAAGTTAGCATTGAGAAAAAGAGGCCCAACTATGTTGTTTCCCAAATTACCTGCCCAAACATGTTACTTTTTCTGGATATTTAGTATGTTTGTCACGAAAGATGTGAGGATTTGTGTCACTCCAATACCTCACCTTTTAAGTGTTAACATTTCCATTGATAAAGAAAGTACTTTCGTCACTAAAACAAATTGTCTGTATGTAGCCTGGTTGTTGGTTCATTTTATTGGACATAGTTTCACAGAATTCTAGTCTTCGTCGGGTCATCATCAGAAAGTTGGTGCACCATTTTTAGTTTGTATGGATGAAATTTGTTTTAGCCAACACCCTATGTACTGTCCTTTGACTGACTTCACAGATAGACAACTTGGGCTGTGGAAGAAGTAGGGTTTACTACCATTTCTCCAATTCATGTCAATTTTTTTGTCATCACTTATTGTTGGTCGACCAGATCGCTTGGCATCTTGAACACTACCTTATGCTTCAACCTTCCGAAGAATCTCCCTCAAATAAACCCTCGATATAGGGCATCGGGTACCTCTCGTAAACAGTCGTCGCTGCATGGAAATTGTTTCTACATTCACCAATTATTAAGATAGCTGCTACTTTGTCGGCTACAGTCACGTACCATTTTGCCTATGTAAACACTTAAACGCCTCGTAAACAATAGCTTAGGTAAATTTTCAAGGTATAAACACTTTGACAAGTAGAGAATTCAAAAACGTCGACCTTTTTGACAATTAACCAGAGGCGTACTTTAAAATCTTTATTAATTAAATGCGAAACTATAATTTTCGTATTTCTTCAATTTATCAATCAAAATCAGCCGAAACCCAAACAAAATTGGTATGACTGAATAGGTATTTTCAATACCTTTCAAACGAGCTGTCACTTGCCATAGGGTCCCATTTAAAATTATTGGTCACAGTGGCCTTGTGACGTCATTTATGACTATTGCGTCACCTGTTATGACCAGTTGAGAAGCCTACATCCGTTTATTCCCACCCTCCAAATTTCATTATTATAAGTATACCCGTTCAAAAGATACGAGGGGGGGAGGAGACTTTTGACTAGCACTGTATATATATAAATATATATATATAAAAAAAATATATATTTTGCATTTATAATTTCCTCCGTTGTACAAAACAAATATCCTTGTAAAACTCCATTTTCAGCCAATTGATAACCACGGTGCATAAATAAATAAATTAAAAAAACAAGTTAATAAAAAAATATTTTTATTTTTCGACAAAATAAAAATCCGACGACCATTTTACATCAATGTAAGGTTGTAGATGATGAGTGATCGATTAGGTGATTCGACCAAGTTTCTTCTATGTTGCTCGCCATACTATATTCTATCAATTCGTGGACGAATGGATCTTGATATGTCTCCAGAGTGAGGAATCTTCTGATTGTCAAAGTGAATGGGTATGTATTAACAGAAAATCCAATAGAAATAAATTTTCGAGTATTTTTGTAAAATGGAAACTAATACTGATATCAGAAATGAACACGCTAAACAAAACAAGTATGTCAAACACCTAGTGAATCAGTTTAAAAGCTAAAATGCAATAAGTATACACAAAAAATAAATTGAAAGTGATTAAAATATTTTGTAAAATTATAAAGCCTCTAAATGCTACATTCAGATTCTCAAACTTGTGCAATAGATAAGAAATGTAGAAATTACAATTCTCAAATAAACTAACCCCTTATAATGAAACTGGAGTACATTTTTCTCATGATTTAGCAAATATTTTGAAAAATTATGGTAATGATCCATACGCCAGACACCAAGACTTTGGATTCTGCAACAGAATAATTACTGAAAAGGTCCTAAATCCTTCTCACAGAATTAGTTCATTTCAGGGATTACTTCTATTTCGTCCAATTAACTTTGAATTGAAATGTCAACTATACCAATGAATCAAATCTAAGAATTGAAGATATTGGAATGGATATTCGAATAGAGATGATTGTTTATACTAAATATAGGGCAAAAAAAGGATTAAAATAGACATATAAACTTGGTCACAGAAAATATAAATACAACCGTCCATTCCCCTGACGAGAATTTAAAATTATTTTCAAAAAAGAAAACCACGCAGAATACCGTTTCTTTTCTTCATACCAATTATTCAACAAACCCATGTAAAAAAGTGACGATTTCTTCCACTTGGCATCTGGCGCATCAATCGATGAAAAGAATAAGTTAAATAAATGTAAATGACTGATCAAACCAGACTTCTTACTACTAGTACAATATTTCCATAATCAATGTCAAGTTGAATAACCAATACAAAAAGACGAAAATATATTGAGTCAATATCTAATAATAGCTTTTTCAATGAAAACATCTTCACAAATATAACAGATGTTTGTTTGATATGACTATTCTATGACTAAAGAGTACATACATTATTATTATACCAAAAAGAAACTTGAGAAATAAATAGGAGAGCCATTTTCAGAAACAACATTAAAAATGAAAAAGACAATTAAATCTATCATTAAAAACACAAGTGGTTCCAAACACTCCACTGAACGAAATGTTTTTATATATTATTTTTGTATTACAGAAAAATGAAAAAGACAATTATATCATTAAAAACACAAGTGGTTCCAAACACTCCACTGAACGGGATGATGGATATTATTTTGTATTACAGAAGAGAACTGACAATTTTCACTATATCCAAACTTATATATTGAAAAGTACATAACACAGTAGATATTACTAGCAAACTAGTGTTATTTACAATATTCAAACTAATATAGGAAATTATATCAAAGATGTACCAAACTCACGCAGCACTTTCAATACCCCCACATCAAACACCCACACACACACACAGACACACATCCTTAGCCAACAAATCATACATATCACATTCATTATGGCCGTATATTCATTCAACGATAAAAAAATAATAATAATAATAATCACATTTGGGCTTGATACATCTTACATATAATTTTCCCTGTAGTCATACAAATTCATCTCCCAATTATGATAATAGAGGCTTTTGAAATATTTTGTAATCATCATAAATCACAAACAAGATCTCAGCGTAGCTTCTTGTAAATTTTGAATATTATCAATATACTCAGTTCATTCTCTTCTATTGTACAGAGTTGGACGAACTCATGTACATAGAGTACTTTGAGGTCGAAATACATTTCCTAACCGACGTGATGCTGCAGAGTGTTAATAGATAATTTCGAACCACGGGGAAATTCGAAAACGGAAAATCGACAGTCAGTAAAAGACA
Organism: Gonioctena quinquepunctata; assembly: GCA_018342105.1. Classification (NCBI taxonomy): domain Eukaryota; kingdom Metazoa; phylum Arthropoda; class Insecta; order Coleoptera; family Chrysomelidae; genus Gonioctena; species Gonioctena quinquepunctata. Next base: position 45,502 of record JAFIRS010002067.1, on the reverse strand, counting down.
GGTCTTATACTCCGTCACCATGGATTTAAATCCTGCTCTATCGAGGTCACCGTGGATCAAAATCCCAAGAATCGAAAAAATACATGCTTTTGTTATACTTGCATACTTTTGACATAAATGAGTAAGTAACAGAGTATGTATCTTTTCAATAGCATTGTCATAACTATTGACAGATTTATGACGTCAGAAGGAATCAATTTCGACCCAGAGAAAAATCCTCTGTCACAAACCAATGTATGGACTTTTCACACTTACCTTGACAAAGTCTCAAGTTGTTCTTGCGATTTATTATGAATTTTATTGAAGGGTGAAGGGTCAAGAGTGCTGCTACTGTAGACATTCATAAAGTTATTTGTCAGACGAGATTTAGGACAAAACTGCGCACCTGATGACTGATCCACATTATACAGAAAGGAATTTAGAGATTTAGGCACCAATTAAAATTATCAAAATGTTTCTCAAAGATGGAACAGAAATAGGGCTTGGAAAGGTGAATTGTTTCCCATGTATGTTGATTTTGCTCATGATAATCATAGGAATATAAAGCAGATAAGTTGTTCCCATTCCTGCATTATATTATCTTATGTATTCCCAAAATTTGGTATATTCGGAATTAAATTTATCATAGAAACAACAAAGTATGGAATAAAAATGTCATAAATGGGTTTTGGCAAAAAAAACCTGACCATCCAGTATCAACAGTGCATAGTTTTTTCTATGGTGGCAGGATATTTTCAAAGGACCAAAGCACATTCAAGTAGTCTACTCAAACGTTGCAACAGTAATAAAAAAGTAGTTTATTCATATTGCAATGTTTTAAGACCAATTCAAAAACTGGTACTGGACAGTTAGATGGATATATTGTTCCCACGTTGTTTAAAAATGGGCAACGCAAAAAAAATCCAGTTACTCCATTTGAAACAATAGAAGAAATATTTCCCACTGAATGACACACTAATACAAAAAAGGTTCATTTCCCAATTCACTTAGAACGTACCGATTTGAACAAACTAAAAAGCAAGTTTAGCCATACCTCGTTCTATTTGGTCTATTTTTTCACTTGCCACATGGTGGTAGGTTAAAAAGATTCAACCAGAAAATCCTAAAATTACTTCAGTATTAGTTTATCGATCTGACCATTGTTAATAACCAGGGTCAAAAACACAATCCACACACGCGTTTGGAATAAAGTTACATTCCAGATAATTAAAAAATACACAAATTATCTGGCCGAGTCACTATCTTCATTATTTCCCAGGTATAAATCAACAGTAAAAATTACTTGGCAAGTAGCCAAGTAAAATATTTCTTGAATAACGCTATAAAAGAAGCAGGTTTTTATCACTTATTCACTATCTTCAATATTTCCTCAGTAAAAATCAAGATTGAAAATTACTTGGAAAGTAGCCAAGTAAAATAATTAACACTATTGATGGATTTTATCAAAGTGGCACTTATTTTTATTCCAGATAATTCAAAAATACTCAAATTATATGGACAAATGAATATCTTCAGAACTTCCCGGGTATAAATCAAGAGTGGAAATTACTTGGAAAGTAGCCAAGTAAAATAATTCTTGTATTACACTGTAAATAAATCGAAGGAAAAAACTCGTCTTCTGGAACAAATCAAACTATGAATTATGATAAAAATTATAACTGAAAAAGTAACATTCATGATAAGTATCGAGTACAATGAAAGAACTAATTATAAATGGAAAGTAGCCAAGTATAATAATTCTGAACAAGTACTTCGAATAGGTTTGCAAAATTAAATGTGATATTATACTCAATAAGTAACAAGTACAAAATCACATATAACTTTGGTTTTAATCAGAGATGTTACATTGTTTGTCCACTCTTCCTCAAATTTGCTTCAGACGTCATAAAAGTGAAGTGAAAACAAATCCGAGTGAAGAGTTCAAATATATAATATTGTATCACAATCCATAAGTTTGTTTCATCCTTCATTGAGAGTCAATGGAACACTAAGGCAACTTTTCACCGATTGAGAATTAATTCATATCTTGAAAAAAATCAAAATAAAAACTTTGTCACTGTGGATAGTCTAGGTTTGTAGAAAGTGATGGAATTTTGGAAAGAGCATAGTATTCTTCAAGAAATGGCAACATTTCCGAATGAAACATTGGTTAAAGAACACTCACGTCACAAAAACTATACTTTTCATCACATGCATTCAAATTTGGGATGAAGGCATGTTGAATGAGCATTAATCACAAAATACTATCCAACCAGTTTTTAATGGGGATCGAAAAAGCACTTTGGTTTATAACATTACAAACAAATTTGAAGTAATGCTCAAAGCTAGATGTCATGGATATAAAAAATAGATTTCAAATGAAAACCATTTAATCCAAAATCACTTTCAACAGCATCAACATAAACAGAGTTGGTGTAGCCTTCCTCTCATCAAATTAATGCTGTTTATTTTTCACTATTGTTATTACACTAACATTTCTCACTCTGAGCTATTTTTTGCCACTGTTTTTTTTATTCCTTGGAGTGCAAAATTTCAAAATAAAAATATTACATTATACTTTGAGAGAAAACGTAATATTTTAAAATAAAAATATTACAAACATAACTCACCAAACAAAAGTATCACCCATCCACTTTCTAGTATTGTGTGTTTACTGGGTTATTTCAAGTTTGAAATAACTCACTATCAATTGTCGACCCATCAACCAATTTGGCTGAAGAATCAAAGTATGTCCTAATCATCAGTTCAGTGATATATCTGATTCAATTAATGGAATAATCGAGTCATTAGGTTTTACTGATCCTGATACCGCCAAAAAAGATGTCAATAACAATTATTATAGACACCAATGAGAATGAAAATCATGTAACAACTTACAACTAACATTCAAAAATACTATGTTGTAGAATTACACAAACCAACAATTACAATCACACCCAAACAAAAACCTTAAATAATCATTCGGAATGAATATTATTTACCATCTTACTGAAAATTATTATTTAAGGTTGTGCTTGGGAATAGTCCAATAAAAGGTGTAACTAAGCTATCAAAAAGGCGTAAATTTCACATTCAAAATATCAAGTACAGAATAAACAGGGACTGGTACTATGATCAACAAAGACCTTACTAAATTTTCACCGCAAACAAATTTCTTACTACAAGCTAAACTATTGAAATATCAATTGAATCTAAAGCAAACTATAATTAACTTTCAATTAGTTTCATGTGAGTTTTTGTATCTATAATAAAATTATGGAAAATATTTTACCATCAGCAGCATGATGGCATTCAATATTTGTAATTTGAAAAAACTTTAAAGATGAAATATCAACAGTGTGATGAAAATGGTGAATTCTTAAAAAAACTCGAGTAAGTATGACCATATTGAGAATGAAAAAATATGTATTTCCTTGTCTTATAAACAGTTTGTTTCAAAGGAAATATGTACCACCTGAAAAAAGTAACAAGCAATAGGAATTAAAAAAATAATAAAGTGTATTTTTTCCAAGGAGAGAAAAATGACTCATAATAGTAAAAACATAGAAAAATATAGTAAGAAAGAACATGACTACACTTTTCTACATTTTTTTTCGCCATTTTCCCACATGGAATAATTTCAACAAATATGCAATACGCAATACATTTTTTATTTTGATTGAACCAAAATCTATTACTCCGAAAAAATTATATAGCGCAGGTAGGTTCAATGTAAGTTGAAAGCATCTCTGAAATTGTAGAATGACCGCAAGACAAATCACCACAAACACGAGAAATCTCACCAAAGTACCACATCCCCAAACCTTAGCTTCACCTTTTAGAGGAACTGCCTCGCAACCAAAACAAAACCACCTACCTTGTCCTTCGCCAGCTCCTTCAGTGCTCGTTCCCGCCTGTGGTTCTTCGTCGCCTACACCACTCTCCATCATAGAATAGTCTTCATTGTCGTCAGCCGTATTGTCATCCAAAGTGTCGTCGCCAAAGTTATCATCGCCTGTTTCATCAAGTAGTGAGTGAGACTGATCATATGGTTCCATTTTGAATTGAATACCAGAGTCTGGTGTCATACTGGCTGGTTGAGAAGGTAGGACAGGTTCTGATTTTGTGATTTGAGGAGGTAATGATTGGGAATCTGAAATGCTCAGTCGGGGACGTTTGACTGATGGAGGGGTAGCTACTGGGGTAGGTTGTTGTTTCTTTGGACGAGGAGTTGGTTTGTATTCCTCGACAGGATGTGATAACTTTTCTGGAACTTCAACATCAGCGTCAGCTGATCCCTGCAACAATTATATTTGTCACATATTTGATATGTTTTCAAATACATACAATTTCTGACATCGCAATTCCCATATTCAGTGGTCCGCAAAAAAAAGTAATTGGAAAGCCGGGATGAAATGAGGGAATTTGGGAGAAGAGGGAATTAGGGAGAAGAGGGAATTAGGGAGAAGAGGGAATTAGGGAGAAGAGGGAATTAGGGAGAAGAGGGAATTAGGAGGAAGAGGGAATTAGGGATAAGAGGGAATTTAGGTAAACAGGAATTCGTGAAAGCCGGGAATTTGAAAGAACAAATCAGGAATTCAAAACTAAAATCAGGAATTTGGAAAAAATAATAATCGGGAACTCGAAAAAAAACAATTGGGTATGGGGGGTTGGGTAATTGGTAATTCGGGGGATGGGGTAATTGGTAATTCGGGGGTTGGGGTAATAGGAAATTGAAGGGTGTGGCAGTAGGAAATTGGGGGTTTTGGAAAAGGGGGGGTTAAGAATCGCATAGTGGGTTATAGGGAATTGGGGCGGGGTAATAATCGGAAAGTCCGGAAAAATAATCGGGAAGTCCGGAAAAATAATCGGGAAGTCGGAGAAAATAATCGGGAAGTCGGAGAAAATAATCGGGAAGTCGGAGAAAATAATCGGGAAGTCGGAGAAAATAATCGGGAAGTCGGATAAAATAATCGGGAAGTCGGAGAAAATAATCGGGAAGTCGGGAAAAACAAATGGGATGTCAGAGAAAATAATCGGGAAGTCGGGAAAAATTATCGGGAAGCCGGGAAAAATTATCGGGAAGCCGGAAAAAATTATCGGGAAGGCCGGAAAAATTATTGGGTATTGGGGGAAAAAAATAGGAAAATTCGGGAAACAAATTATTGAAAAGTTTGTTGTAAAAATTTTTAGAAAGCTGATAATTTTTTTATGAAAGTGGAAACAATTTATTATCTATGAAAGTTTAGAAAATAAATTCGTGGCTAAAGGAAAAACTGTCAGGGTAGAGAAAAAAATGTCAGGGTAGAGAAAAAAATGTCGGGGTAAAAAAAAAAATTCGGGGTAGAGAAAAAAATGTCAGGGTAGAGAAAAAAAATGTCAGGGTAGAGAAAAAAATGTCGGGTAGAGAAAAAAATGGCGGGGTAGAGAAAAAAATGTCGGGTTAGAGAAAAAAAAATGTCAGGGTAGAGAAAAAAATGTCAGGGTAGAGAAAAAAATGTCGGGTAGAGAAAAAAATGTCGGGGTAGAGAAAAAAATGTCGGGGTAGAGAAAAAAATGTCGGGTAGAGAAAAAAATGTCGGGGTAGAGAAAAAAATGTCGGGGTAGAGAAAAAAATGTCGGGTAGAGAAAAAAATGTCCGGGTAGAGAAAAAAATGTCGGGGTAGAGAAAAAATGTCCGGGTAGAGAAAAAAATGTCCGGGTAGAGAAAAAAATGTCTGGGTAGAGAAAAAATGTCGGGGTAGAGAAAAAAAATGTTGGGGTAGGGAACAAATTTCGGGGAAGAAAAAAAATGGCAGGGTAGAAAAAAAAATTTGGAGTAAAAAAAATGGCGGGTAGATTAAAAAATGTATCGGTGCTAAAGAAATGTATTGGGGCTAGAGAAAAAATGTATTGAGGATAGAGAAAATAAATTGTTGAAGGAAAAGAAAAAATAAATGAGAATTTGTTATACAAACCTGAAAACTCTTCAGTTAACAATTTTGACAATCAATGTCAAAATTAGGGGGAGCTATCTTAATAAGTGTCTTTTTTTTGAAAAAATAATAGAAATTATCGCCTGAAGTTTGTAATGTGACTATTTGATTCACAAACTTCAGGCGATAATTTCTATTATTATTGCCAGGGAAATCAAGTAAGAACGACAATTTTCAAGTTATTAAGATATGAACATTAGGTTGAAAGATTTCTTATAGGCGAACAAAATGCATATCCATATATACACATACATCTGGGAGCTAGATGTAGAATTCTGTGCTGAAAATGTGTTGGATTGGAGATTGCATGTCTAAGACTCAATAAAATAGAAAACTATTTGTTTTTGTGACAAATGTGAATATGGATTATGGGAGAATTCCTGATATGAAAAAAGAAGTACATGAACTCAAAGGAGCTATCAAGATCATAGAAAGAGGTGCGAATAAAAATTTTGTTTAGAGCGCTCCTGCTAATATGGATATTGATTTCATAAATGAAAGAAGAAAAAGTTAACATAACGAGTCTAATAAAACTGTCCATTCTCAAAGAATTGTTGATAAAATATGGTGAAGTTCTGCATAATATTGATGTTCTATTACGAAATATTAATGTGTGTGTTCAGTCCCTGTACATTGCAGATAAACAAACAAAGTAAGACTTCTCAAAGTGTACTTAATCATGTGGTTTTGACAAATAAAAAATCTGCTAGCGTCGCCTTTTTCTTTTGGATTCGTGTTCAGGAGGCAGGTGACAGAAAAGTCAAACAGCTATTTTCAGGGAAATGAGTAGTTGAAACTATAGTTTACCCAGGTGCTAGCAGCAGTGCTAGGTGGCTACATAAAAAGATTGACCAATTTATTGTATACTAGCTGACCCGCCAGACATTGTCCTGTCCAAATTTCTATATTCCGTTAAAAAAAACCTGAAAACTCTCGTCCGCGTAGAACTTCTTTTTTTTGGTTGTTCCATCTAGGTTATTCCTTTGACTCTGCCCACTTCCTGTTACCCCATTTTCGAGTTATCCTGTTTTTTCGTTTTCGATTATCCCGTTATTCCTTTTTCCAGTTATCCCCTTTTTCAGTTATCCCGTTTTTTCGTTTATTATCCCGTTTTCCCAAAAAAAATTAGCCAAATCGGTCCAGCCGTTCTTAAGTTATGAGCTCACCAACACAGACATTCATTTTTATTATACATTCTATGTTCCTTAAAACTTTCCCAGGACAAAGAAATTTCCAATGACTTTTCTAAAAATCCTTTCTTTCCCTAAAAACCTTATTAGGAGTATTACGAACATTAAAAAAAAACAATTAGCCAAATCAGTCCAGCCGTTGTTTTTATAAAATAAAAAAAAAGTTACTCTGACTGGGAATCTTTCCTGTGACCTTCTGCTTGGTTGGCGACAGTGTAACCGCTGAGCTATTTTCTCTTTGGGTAATAAATGTCACAATAGTCTTTTTCTTCGCCAAATTTTTTATATATCCAAATTCTTATTTCTGGGCAACTTTCCTATTTTTTTTTTTTATTCGGATCAACCATCCCTGGGCTATAACGAACATTTTCTTTCTTTCTCTTATATTATAGTACAATATCTTCATAATGGATTATGAAGGGGAAAAAAGAATGGTTGTTACAACTGATTTGATGGAACTGAAAGCATTATTGGGACTGTTTTATATTTCAGGTGCTAGCAGAGATAACCAGCGAAATGCTGAGGATTTATTTAGGACCAATGGAATGTCTATGGACATCTTCAGACTTACTAAGTCACGGATATGGTTTCAATATTTGTTGTTTTAACGATAAAACAACCAGACAACAAAGAGTAGAATTAGACAAATCAGGTCCAATTAGGAAATTTATAAAACAGCCTGCAAATTTAGCATTAGTCTTTGTTCACCTATCTTGGGATCAAACAGAAATGTCACGTTGGACAACTTTTTAAGTAGCTTAGGTTTGGCAGAGACACTATTTGGCAACACCAGCTCACTATTGTTTGAACTTTACGTAAAAACAAACCTGATATACCTCCAGAAATGTTGCCAAGACCAGAAAAATCAATTATGTTTGCTGTTAGAAACAAGTGTACACTCGTTTCGTACTCTCCAAAACGCAAAATAAAATCCTTTTTTACTATTGACCATGCATTACGATGATGCTAACGACAGGGAAACTGCCAAACCAGAGATAATTATTGATTACAACAAAACGAAAGGTGTGACATGGTTGACAAAATGTGTGATGCATACAATTGCGCTCGTGCAACTCATCGTTCGTCATGAACGTTGCTGGAATAAATAGTTACATAATTTATAATAGTAATACTCTAACAAAAATTGAAAAGGAAATTCTTAGAAAATTTAGGATTATATATTCGCCGACAAGCTCAACAACAAAACAGTCCTAGGACAATTTTCTTTCGACTGGTTGAAATATGTGGACTAGAAACTGAAAATATTGTTCCTGAAATTAGAACTCATGGACGCTGAACGTACTGCAGCACTAAGTCGAAGAATGAAATATTCCTGCAAAAAATGTAGAGAATAATTGTGTATAGAACACCTTACTGGATTATACACAGAATGTTACGGAGATTATGATGCTCAAAATTTGGAGTGATAGTTTCTGTCATATATATTGCTTTCAAGAATAAAAGTTTTATTTTCCTAATTTTCTGTCTAGTAACTAACTGTGTTATTCATTAATTAAACCACAGATTTGTCTTTTATTATCTCGATTTGAAAAAAAAAATATAAAAAAATTACATATTTTTCTATTGCCACTCATAAATTGCCAAAAAAAAAAGAATTATAAATGTCATATACATGCATGGAAAATTAGGTAAATATTCATATTATCATGATAAATCTAGGAAGTGAATTGGGGTCGGAGCGCTTGGATCCGCGGTCTTTTTGTATTGTGGTCCAAGTGGTCGAACCCGCGGCATTTTTCTATTAAGGTCCGAGCGGTCGGGTTGAGTATGGGTATGATAGTTCAAATAAAAGATTTCCTTGAATAAGATTTTGTTTGAGAATTATTTTCCTTCTGTTTATATAGCAATCGAGCTTTTTTAAATATCATTTATGAAGAGTAAGTTATTACATATTAGTGAACTTGAAATCTTTGTAATTATGACATGCTCTTAGATGGAGGTAAAGTTAGGAAAAAAGTTTCATTCCAAGATCTTGAATGTTGTATCAAGGACATGAAGCGAAAAATTAGTAGAAGTACATAGGAGAGATACAAAAACCCTGGAGAATGCAAAAAAAAAAAAGATACTCAAAGAGAATAGCTAATTCATAGCTAGTTTACTAGAGTGTCAAATATGCATGATTCAAAGGCGGAAAAAAATTAAAAGTAAAAAACAAAATGCTAACAGGAAATCAAGGTAAAAAAATACTTCTCTTTGATATTGTTACAATTATTTCAGTATGAGAAAAGAAGAATGACCCTTTTTCATTCAGCTAGCTTTATCACAGGACGAGCAATCATTAGAAGTCGGTGAGTTGAATGAAAAACAATCATTCCTGTCAACAAGGGGCACTTTGATATCTACCAAGACAATGCAAGTTGTAGGGAGAAAGTAAGGATAAACACTAAAAATGTTGAATTTGAAATATACTAAAAAATTTGTTAAAAATTACAACAAAGAAAAATACAGAAAACTAGAGAAACTATTTAATTTAAAAAGTAATAATAAGGTGACATCAGAAAATGAATTAATAAATGTTGTTCAATTCCTGAAAAGTAAATCTCCATATGAAGAAATCTTAATTAATGAAAACATTTTGAAAGGAATATATTTTCAAGATGAAATAATGAAAAATAATTTCAAAGCATATCTGAGATCATTCTGATGGATGCTAAGTACTTATAAATTGAATAATTTGAAAATGCCACTTATATATCATTCTTACTGTAAATGGAAATGGACAGGGTCAAGTTGCCTGCACATTTTTATTGGCAAACAAAAATAAAAATATCACCGGACATATGCCGAAAATATTCAAAAAATAATGAGTTGCAAAGCGTTAATACCATTATGACCGACAAGGACTTTAAAGAAAGGGAAGTGTTAGCAGACAATTTTCCAAACGCTTATATAACTTTGTGTTTGTTTCATACTTTAAAGTCTTTTTGAACAAACATAACATGTGATAAAATTAATATAAATTCTAGTCAAAGAACGCTTTGTCTTGAATTGTTACAGAAAATTTCATATAGTGGAAATGATACAACCAAAAGATTCGTGAAGCATTACTTAGTACAGGTTGTAATAAAGTGATCGATTATTACAACAAAAATTGGCACCCCATTAAAAATGAATGGGTTGAGTTAATGAAACATAAAAATCTCACATTTGGTATTAGTGCAAAGAAGCATCTGGAATCACTTAACCAAAAAATAAAGCAAGTCATAACTAAACTTAAACCTTAAAACATTTTATGAAGAAATAGTTATATTGTTAGAAAGTAACTGATTATGATAAAAGGATCAGCCGAAGAATAATATATGAATATTCCATGTTAAAAAACAGCTTGAGAATTCAAAACATGTGACAATTACCTATGATGAATCACACATACACACACACACCCATTTACAAGTACAAACAAAGGGTGGTCCTCTTATTATAATTTCAGACGACAAATGTTCCTGTAATTTCAGATTGACTATGTGTTTGCCTTGCAAACATCTTTTTGCTGTGCGCTATTTCAAAGGCATATCAAATCAATATTTGATTCTTCATTATGCCATACTCGATTTTCAAAGAAATATTACTTAGAAAATAAATTGAACACAGATCAAACTTTTTTGTCAAAAAGCTGCGATATTAGCAATAAATATCGGAAATTTCCCATTTAATTAATGTTAATATTTTGCATCAACAACAAGTAGTTCTAATGCATAATCAGAAATTTAGAAAATCATTGATTTATGCCAAAAGATGTTTTCCGATCAGGCGAAATACAGCAGAGGAAGCTTTGAAGAAATTTTTGCAAAATTGGAGAATTTTGCTAAGCTAGTCCATTTATAAAAACCATTTTTAGTTGCTGAGATTTGTGCTTCAAAAAAAGAATTAAATACTGGACACGAAAATATAGGTGAAGAACTGAATTATGATCAGGGAATAAATATTAACCATAAAAAAATTTTAGATGAAATTAATGAAGTCTGAGAGTTACAGATATTGAAAACACGGAAAAAAGCACTGATATGGAACAATGTTTTAAATTATTAACAGAGATGAAAACCAAATTCCGGAACTAGATTAACCTGTAGACATTATGAAAAATGCATCTGATAAAGAAACATATAGTTTTCCCAATATCAATTGCAGAAGCATAAAAAAGTCTAGCGGCGTGTGAGCAGCAGTGGCGGAGATAACTAATTTTATTTAGATATTTTAAGATTTTAAAAATACTTCATAAATAATGAAAAATGAAAAAAAATTAAATACAAGCTTTTATTTATACAAATACATTAAGAAAGAAAAATAATTTCTTTCATTGTTTGATGTAGGTTATTATTATATTCTAAAACGTATTTCGATCAGCACACACCAAGACCATAGACACTACTGGTTTTTAATCTTTCAGAGCTATTAAAACACAAATATAAGGCGTGATTTATGACCTCCCATCATAGAGACACACCTGCCAGCATTATGTCGAACTTGATTGGTCCAGACGAATCGGTTGTACAACTGACAGCCCTCACTCGAGTCCACGTTGACTATTGGCTCTTTTGATGTACCGTTTGCCGAAGGAAAATGTTTACGAGTAGTACAGATTATTTTTCGTTCCGTTTCTTCGCATATACGCTCGTGTTAGCGAAGTGAGTTTTTATTTGCTCCCTATAGAAACAGCTTCTGCAATTGATATTGGATGGACTATACCCAAGTGTAACAAATGTATTGTACAAATTTAATGAATGGGCCACTGAAATTAATGTAGAAAATAGCAATAACCTAAATAAACAAACAAAACAATTAAAAGATTGCATGTGAAAGTAGGAAATTACAGAAAATATGTGTGTATTATCTGAAACAAAAATCAATACATTAAAAAAGGAAATCTAAATACAGTTGTATGCATTATGAAGTGTAAAGGCAACAAACAAAATATTTATGGGCACCAACCTATAACTTACCAGAGGAAACTGATGTTCAATTCGATATTTCCAATAAAAACTGATACCTATATCAGCGAAATCTTGGAGGGAAGATATATCAAATGATATGACTAATTTTCTAATAGAATCAGAAGTGGACTTAACAATAATTGAACGTTTTTCGAAAACAGCTTTCAGTAAATTAAACAAGGTAATCAAATATTTGAAAGAGAAACAATATATGCAATACTCTTGTGCAATTTGCAAAATGAATTTAAATGTGTTATCTCTAAGATGTGATAGTTGTTTATCATGGGTTGATTTTTCTTGTTCAGGTTTAACAAAAGAGTCAAGAAAAAATCAAAACTGGTTTTGTGCAAACTGTACCCAGTGATATGGTGATATTTTTTTCAGTTATAATATATATATTCAACCTTGTATTATGTGATAATTGTGATATGAAAATATGTTACCAAAGAAGTCTTAGTTTAGTCAGTTTTTTTTATCGGCTTGATTTTTTGCGCAGTATTAGTTAAACAAGATTATGTGCCTTTTGATCCAATTGTAACATAAATTGTTAGTTGCAAGTTGAAACATTTCTGGTATTCAATTGTATATATCCTCTGGATATGTCCATTTTAATCGACACCTGTTTATTTACCTATTATAAAATAAATTACCTTCTGTTTGCTGTAAAAGCCAGTTGTCCAATGCAGTGGACATATATGTGCTGCCATCTATGCATTTATCAAGCAAGTTCAGTTGACCTAATATATTTGTGTAAACAAGTAAAGTGATATGAACATGAATGCCTATGGAAAGCTAATGCCTATGGAAAGCTAACGCTTGAGTATAAGTTTCTATTAAAACTTTTTGAATGTTAGAATAAAAAAAATCGGGGCTAGTATTAGGAAGGTCTAATCTTATTATTCAATTAAATTGATGTTGATTTGTAGTGAAATTATTTTCCTGGGGACAAAATATCTCGTGTCCATTGTGGACATGAAATCTTAATGACAACAATATAATGATAAAATTTATCCTTGGTTTATTTAGCAAATCTTGGCAACTAAAAGTAGTTGCGGTTTGACAAAGACCATGAAAAATTATTGGAACATGATAAGGCTATGAATCTGTCATTAGAAATAAGAACATTTCTCGGAATTTCTATTCTGATGTCGTGTCTAAAATTTCCAAAGATTAAAATGGGTAAATATTTAGTTACATCACTCATGCACTCCGAATATGGGGAAAACACTTTTCTTACGTGTTTTTGCCTCCTGAACACGAATCCGGAAGAAAAATGCGGCGGTCTCATACCGTTTCAGAGTTACATCGCTTTTTCCGAAATAAATTTCAAGCACCGTTTTCTCGCACAAAACTAACTCAAAATGCCTCCTTCTTTTAACCATCATAAACAATACACCCTAAATCACTTATTTTCGGCACAACTTTGCACAAAATATCGTCGTTTTTATCGAAAAAGGTCCTCCTTCTTACACAGTCCGATTCATTTATTACCAACATGAAAAATTAAAAAAGTTAATAAATGTCATCTGTCAATGAAATTCATTTGCAACTGTGTAAGGAGGATTTTTTCGATAAAAATGACGATATTTTGTGCAAAGTTGTGCCGAAAATAAGTGATTTAAGGTGCATTTAGTCAACATAAACGTAACTTTAGCACAAGCATTGTCATAAACATAAGCGTAAAAATAATTATGTATAAAACCTATTTTATACAAGTTTTAGTGTTAGCATAAACTTAAGAATGACAGTTACTGAAAGGGACCAATGACAATATTGACAATTGGTCATTTCATTGTTATTTTTTGAGATTATGGAATTGGAGAAAAAAAAACTGTTTTGATTGCTAGGGATTCGGTTGCACTGCAGGTCTGCATTAGTAGTTTGATTATTGCTAAAAAGAAGTAGCGTATCAGAAGGTTCAAGGTGAGACCTATGAACAGAAACAGGGATCACAATGGATTTTTCGCAGCAGTGCTCAAAGATATGAGAACCTTGGAGGCAGATTCCGATCAACATTTAAAATTTACGAGAATGTCCAAAGAGATGTACGATCATTTACTCCAATGGGAACATGTTTCTGTATTTTTATCATAATTGTAAGATTCTTAAAGTTGGGATTTTCAAGGTCACATGTTTTTAGCATAAACTTAATATTGTTGTATAAATAGTGCCATTTGATATAACAGGTTCAACTTTCGACTTTAACATATATTTAAGCACTATTTTAAAGTGATGTTGACTAAATGCACCTTTAGGGTGTATTGTTTATGCTGGTAAAAAGAAGGAGGCATTTTGAGTGAGTTTTGTGCGAGAAAACGGTGCTTGAAATTTATTTCGGAAAAAGCGATGTAACTCTGAAACGGTATGAGACCGCCGCATTTTTCTTCCGGATTCGTGTTCAGGAGGCAAAAACACGTAAGAAAAGTGTTTTCCCCATATTCGGAGTGCATGAGTGATGTAACTAAATATTTACCTTAAAATGTATTGGGCTAGCCTCACCAGAGTGACAAAAATCTCTAAAAGTTACTTATGTCCCGCAAAAGATTTCTTAGTAGTATTAGAAGTAATCTGAAAATTGTGGTAGCCTATGATGTATCGGAGGAAATGCTAAAAAAAATAGTCTTTGGAAGATCAAACCACCACTTACTGATAAACCAAGAAACTCCTGTTTGTCTTTAGAGCGCTGCCCCATAGTAGTTTCCTGATTTTCATGTCTCTTTCAATTTTAACATGATTAGTTCTAAAAAACAATAACAAATTCATTATCATCTAACTTATTTTATTTTCCTTTGTTTAGGTATATAAAAAAATCTAAAAAAAGATAATTTGATGTTATTGCAGTAAATATTAAGTTAGTGTACTCATAGAAACGAATTTGGAAGGAAAATGCGGCGGTCTCATACCATTTCCGGTAAATATAAAGTTAATCCTTTCTTGTGAGCTTGCCGAACAGACGGCTGTTGACTATGTGCGACACTATACAGACCGTGCCGAACAGACGGCTGTCGACTATGTGCGACACTATACTTACAGACCGTGCCAAACAGACGGCTGTCGACTATGTGCGACACTGAACTTAACAGTTAAAATATTACGCACTTCAGCCTCAGATAATCCACAGTGGCTATCGTGATTTTTTTTGTCTTTTTGCCCGCAACGAGATCCTCGAGGGACCAGCAGCATTTTCCGACGACATTTCAAGGCATACTGGCGCGAAAAAACAAAAACACTGCACTCGACTTAGCACTGGCCATGCCAGGTTGCCGGATGTCGCATATGATCGACGGTGTCGACCATATGCGTCAGCCGCCTGAGCGGTTAGAATAAAAATGTTGCAACAACAGTCTGTATGCCAAATCAAAAAAAATTATGCGTCGCATTTCAACCGGCAGTCGTCCAGGAGACAGTATACATGTCGTTGACCATATGCGACAGCCGTCTGTGCGGCACATATCCTTGGTGTCGTATATGCTGAGTCAGCCGTACGGAAAGGGTTAAAGCACACTTCTGAACATAGGTAAAAAAACGTTTCTTGCCTCCTGAACACGAATCCAGAAGTCTCATACTGTTCCCGAGGTATAACACCTTTTAGTTTTTTTTTAACCTCATTTTCAAGCAAAGTTGGCGGTGATTCATGAAAACATGAAAAAAAAAAGGAAAATTACTAAATGTCATCTGTTAGATGTGTGAAGTTTCCAACAAAAATCAAAACTTTATATTGGTATATACAGTTCAGGTATAGGACGACTGTTTTAAATCATTCAAATATTTTCATGAAAATGTGTATCTGTGAACTTTCAAACAACAAAAATTTAAACTTCACAAGGGTATATACAGTTCAGGTTTAGCACTGTTTTAAATTATTTAAATAATTTTATGAATACCTCCAACAGAAATAAAAAATAATTCAAAGTATATAGTTCTTGTGTCATACTTCACACTTTATTGATACATTGGCACCTGCTGTATCAAACAAATAATAAACAGCAAATGGTGGGTGCTGCAGAAATGTGCAGTTTTATTTATGAATTCTAAACAAGGATAGATGGCCATTTCCTCAGTAGTTGCATTGAGCGGGCAGAAAGGGCGGGTAGATATGGAATTGCTGATGCCAGAAAAGGATGGATGTTGGAAGACAACAATAAAAATAAAACACTTACATTTCCATCCCCAGTGAGTCCTTTGATTTGTAAGGCCTCTGCAGTCTTGATAAAAGTGGTTAAATTTTCTTGACTAACTTGAACTTCCCCCTGATACATGAATTGTAGTAGGTCACTTAAAGCTTCATAACTAACATCTTTCATAAAGACAATCGGATGCTGACACGGGTTCGACTTGAAAAGTTCTTTGAAATAAGGACTACACACAGAAAGCACCATTTTATGAGCTTTCAAACATTTCCCTTGTACAGCAAGCGTCACATCTACTAAGTCTTCGTTCTCTAACAATGAATTCATTCCCGAACTCATATTCTTGTGGAAGTTATCCCAACACAATGAAAATTGTTCCGACGCCATGGTCGGAGCTGAAAAATCAAAGAAAAACTTGTGTCAAAGTAAAGTCTGAAGCGGCTTCATACCGACGCCATAATGGCGGCCAAAAACAATCTTGCAATAATTTCAAGAATAACAGATACTCGACTCATTACTACCACTCACCTTGTTTGAAACGCCTCCTGTGTTGAAAGTGAAGGTGCACGCACTTGTAATGAATATTATTCAAGATTATTAAAAACAAATCACAATTTCTCTGCTAAACAAGGCGAACACCTACGAACCGCGAAGCCACAACGAAGTGTATTGACTAATAATGACTATTGACGAAGGAAGTAGATGGCGTTGGCTTCGAGAAGCGATCACGGAAGTAGTTGTACCAACGTTAAGATCTGAAAACAAAATCAATAAATAAGGCCTGCTCATCTACCTGAAACTCCACGTTGAAGCTGAGCGACGTACTAATCATTGAAGGAGCGTCAACATTCTCCAGTATTTGTAGTTGAGAATGTCGATTTTTTCCATCTTTTTTAAACGTATAGCGCCATCTGATGAACATCGTCTAGTTAGTTCGCACAGTTCAAATCTTTGCTATTTCTCTGAGTAGAAGCATTGTCTGAAACAAGAAGATATAGAAAGGAGGCGAAATGTCCATAAGCGCCTGTTGGCAGAAATATGACGTATCTGCGGGGCAAAGTCAAGGTTATTGTGAGAACTAGGCGCGAAAATTAAAATATTTTCAACTTGTGTGCGAAAAGTTGTTTATGTCATTAATAAGTCAACTGGGATTGCTGAATAGACTTTCACGAATTAATGGGTGGGAATTGAATATTTTAGAAAATATTTTGTGAATTTATGAACGGTTAGTACAAAAAGTTTGGTTTGTTTTACCGCTTGAAGATTTTGAAAACTAGAATTTGAATTGAGTCAATACCCCAGCAAACATGAATGAGCGGTAAATAGACAGCCGTTGCTGTTAACTGCGGTAAGATGTCGGCAGCGACACACCGATGTCGGTAAATAATTGGAATGATATCAGTTTTGGCGCTTTGGCTGAATATACGCATATTTATTATGGATGTTTTGAATTTAGCCAGAAATTGCCCGTTAAAGATTTGCGATAATAGCGCCGATGTCGTTTTAACACAGTATGTGGCATTACGCGCCGCACCGCTGCGACCTCTGTAATGAAACTGCACCATTGGCATTGCTGAATATCACGTTCGCAGTTGGCCCCACTGCTGATGTCGTATAGGATGTCAAATCGGGTATTTTCTATTTTGTCCATATTATTAAATGTCAATGATGTTGTCTGGTCATTGGTCATCAGTGTAACCAACCCTACTGTTTTAACAGTAGATTTGCTGTTTTCACATTGATGTCCCTGTTTTCTGTTTCATTCCTAATTTTTACTGTTTTTCAACTAGCGTTATTTTCTGCTATAAATATTATGAAAACCAAATTACGCAACAGAATATCGACTACAACTATTAAAGGAGTATTACACACTAAATCCGAAATAACCGATTGCTATTCATTTGAAGCCACAGAAAGGCACATGAAGAAATTCAACAAAAATATGTATGATTTAAAAAATAATAATGAGTGAAAATACTGGAGATGAGGCAATTGAGGAAACTGAAATAGTATATTAAAGTTAAGTGGATAAAAAGGGCTTTAAAACACGCGCGATTTTTCGAGCACGACGGCGCAGCCGGAGTGCTCGAAATAGAGCAAGTGTTTTTAAGACCAGTTATCCACGAATACTTTACGTTATTTTTTTTTATTGGTGCACTTTGAAATCATATATACTGGTATTATTACTACAAAAAATAGATATAAGAACTAATAATGCAAGAAGGTTGAATTCGTGATGTGACATCAGTATACCTTTCGTTGTCATGGAAATGAGAAAAACATTCATTTGCAATTTGTTACCAAAGATCAATATTTGTTGTCACCAGAGCTCAAAAATGAATTATTCTAATATCGATTTTTTGAATAGTGAGGCAGAATCGCGGTTAATACCGCGAAAATCCAGTGATATATATAAAAAAGAATATGAAAAGTTTATCAAATGGATGGAGGAGCACATATAAATGAACGAATCGTGAGTAATATTTTATTTGACGTTACAAGGTGTCAGTCAGATCAATAATCACAAATTTGTCATTTAGACTTCACGTTTCTCGATTTGTTGATGTTGTCATGGTTACCTTTAAAAAACGCGCGTTTTTTAAAGTTCGATTTAAACACGCTGGGGCGTGCTTTAAATGGGTAAAAAGGGGCACCAATAAAAAAAAAAATTTACTTTGATTTTTGTTTTTTGTTGTTGCGATTATTAATATAACAATGTATGTGAGTTCTGGTATGTAACTAAGAAAATTGTTTATTGTTTAATTATATGACAAAAGTATGAAATCTGCCTTTTTTACTTTACCTACTGTTTCCTACTGTTTTTTTTTTGCGAGTTCTTGTTTTTTAGTTTTTTTGTTGGTCATTGTGATTTGTGATATATGGTCATGAAAAATAATCAGAGTGGCGAGAATTTTTTCAGATTTGTGTGTTGTCAATCTATCTATTCGGTGAAATATTTTTCCAGGCCAGTTTAAAATGCAATATGTGGGAAATATGGATGAGCATCTTGGAAATCATTTGTGATACAATACAAATGGTTGAAGTAGGTGAATAGGAACAATCTGACTCTACAGTTTCAGAAATCCTCTACAATTAGTGGCTTCAGAGAGTGAAAACAGTGAATTGTATATATCTAGTCCATGAATCAGTCGATTCTGAATGTTTGGTGAATTTATTATGTACAATAATGACCTTTCTTCATTGAAGTTTCATTTTTTTCGAAGATTTAATGCTAGATTGTTCTTAGGCGCTTACCTATATGGGCCATTTTGTTTTCATTGAAACCGTCTTTATGCTCATTGCCTTCCAAGATACCTTATACTTCCTTCCATGTACTGCATTTTGAATTGGACGCCCCTGTATATTTGCATAGATCATTGATGAAACAGTGGAATGACGCGATTGATTAGAAGGATACCCCCCACACAGCACATGTACGTACAATGGATGAACAATGGACGTTGAATATGGATGTCCAAGACATCCACTGGATGTCCAGAATTAGTCCAATGTACATTCAATGGACGTTCAATGGACGTCCAGGACACCACTTTGGACGTACCATTAAAGCCCAGATAACGTCCAATGGACGTACATTGTGCGTATTTTGGGCATCCATTGTATGTCCATATTTGGTCAAATGGATGTTCAGAACATATCCAAATAACAACCACTATGGTCGTCCAATGTACATCCATTGTATATCCAAAATAAATCCAGAGGATACAGATTATACAAGGTGTCTTGTAAATAATGGGCAATACTTTGGAAACATTGTAAAGGTAAAACTAACACAAGTTCTCATACATACATTGTTCTTGTAGTGTGCCCCTTTTAGACATTTCTACTTGAATAGAGAATCACAAAGACTTCTCGATAAAGTTATCACAAAAATCTCGGTGATACAATATTCGAAAGGGAATAAGTACCAAGTGTTATTTTTTAACCTATACCATATGTTAGCAAGTATTGCCCAATATTTCAACACCCTGTGTAAATTACATTTCATATCAGAAAGTTTACATTTGATTGTTAGAACCCAAAATTCCTTAGTGTTCTGGATCTTAATTGAAATGTTTACGAGCATGGCATATCAGGATAAATATTCTTTGATAAGTAATTTTTCGTAAAATCAATAATTTTGGAAATATACATTTTTTAATTCGAAATTATAATTTATATTCCAAAAACTAACACATTCACGAAAAAATGGTAACAGAAGTTGTTTATCTTGAACCTATCAAACTTATGAACAATTTTCTCCATACAATTCCATTAATAGATTTCAATGAAATTTGTCTTCTCGCATATTTCAAAGGTTGAAATTCAACTAAAAATTGATACAACCAAAATTGAGCTACTAGAACTCTCTAGTTTCATTCTTTTATATCTTGCACAAAATTGACGACCCTTTCAAAAACTAACTGTTTACACATCATCCACCAAAGGAATTCATTAAATAACAACATAAATGTAAGTAGATACTCTAAAAAAATGTATAATAAAACAAAAGAATAACAACACTGGTCAAAAGTATAAATAAATAAAAATATTCTGAGAACGATTCATTTCCTTTCTTTTGCTCTCCTTAACCATTTCATATTTGCCTGGTCTATTTCTTTTTTGTTCGTTTTTTCATATGCCTGTTCTGCAGCACCCGTATGTATGTATATATTCAATAATAATCAACAATATATCTTTTGTTCCACCCACTGATCAGGAAGTCGGCCATTTTGATGATTGTTTCATTTTCGACGTGGTAAATATATTGAGATGCGAGACCTTTGCTTATAAGTCGGGATGAACACCTTTTCATTAACTCACATGTGTTCCCTCCTCCAGTTTATGAAATCTCATTTGACTGGAAAATGAATAATCAACATAAAGGAATGAAACTTTGCTTCAAAGAGTACGTACAGGAAAGATTTGCCAAGTTTGAGTTTGTCATATATGATCATTACTCCAAGACTACTTGGAAAATTATACACCTTCATTTATTTCACTATTGACAGGAGACACTTAGAGGGACTCAATCCTTTTTTTTTCCATTGTAGGCTTAAATGGGGGGAGGTAGAGGTAATTCATTTGTTTCATCGGCCTCACTTTCTTCTTTCTATATTTTCTAGACTATGGATCATCATCATTTATATCATTGCTGTATTCAGACACTTGAGAGGGACTCAATCCTTTTTTTTCCATTGTAGGCTTGAATGGGGGGAGGTAGAGGTAATTTCATTTGTTTCATCGGCCTCACTTTCTTCTTTCTATATTTTCTAGACTATGGATCATCATCATTCAGATCACTGCTGTATTCAGCCACTTTTGTTTCATTTCTTGCTTCCAAGATATCTGTAAATAGGTTGCATTTCTGTTGAAACCTGCAGCACACTCATTTTCATCTGAAATTCACCACCATGCATCAGTCGCACTATCTTATAATATTTATTCCAAAGGTTTTTGGAACCCATATTAATCATTAATGAAAAGTATACTTGTTTATTACCATCGAAGAACGAACGAAACGGAGTCATAAATGGAGAGCAAAGATGCGAAGCATTAACCTCACATTTCTCAACAACACAGGCACGTTCCACTAAACGTTCGCGGCGCTCGCAACGACCCAAAAAATTGCCCGCGAATTTCAAAAATATTTCATAGGCGGCAGGAAAAAATAGCAACCGGAAAAATAACGTTTTTCGATCCCGAAAAGAATACAGTGATTGAAGATACTTACGAATTTCATTTGAAATAAAAATAAGATTCTTATAGGGATCAAACTGAAATTCATATAAATATTTTTGGACATTGAATGGATGTACAATGGACGAACATTTTTAACATCCAATGGACGTCCATGTTCACACGTACAATGAACATCCATTCAATATCCACGGACGTTTGGACTTGAGATGGACCTAAAATGGACGTCCAATGGATGTCGTGTGTTCTATGGGCCGCAATCGCACCATAATCTGTACCATGCAATATCAATTAATCTTAACTCTGTCTATCCCATAGAATTGTTAATATAATATACTGACTAGAAAGCGTTTCAAGCTGCGTGAAATGTCCCATGCATGGTGGCCGCCATTGTTGTTTATGTCCTCCTCGCAGTAGCGGAACAATTCCAGTGGCATTGCTTGTAATGGAAAATAGGGTTTATCATAATAAAACGTTCTTTTTTTAATAAATGATGCATCAAAGGTACAGAGAATTGTGAATATAAATGTTATATACCTATGTTGAAAATGTTTACTCTTCCACCCATCTATTATATGAAGATATATGAGACATGTTTTACATATCCTTGTAATTGAATAGGTATTTCTATCAAGATTTTTTATTGCACTATTACATCAATATTTGAAAAATGAGTAAGTTATAAGGTCACATTTGATGTGGGTGCCAGATCATAGGGGATTCAGAGATAACAAAGAAATTGCCTCGAAACAAACACACAATTTCCTGACTCAGAAACCTTCTGTGGAATCTCTTGAGTCCACAAGAGAGAAGAGTTTCGAGGCTGGGAAACATGAAATGAAATCTCACTGGAATAACGTGCCAGGATAAAGACAATAAGCGAAAAGGCTAGTGAGCCTATCGCCAAAGAAAGTTAAATAGCTTCTCGAGTTGGACAAGAAATACTTGAAATTGGTAACGGGACTCTCACTGGACACTACCCTCTGAAGTATATTTTCAACATTGTATTTATCCATTTTTCAACCGACGAAACCAAAAAGTAGAAGGTTCTCTAGTCGACGCGTATATTTTTTTTATGTATGATCACGCAGAGGAGTCCAATTCCGATGATTCTTTTTTCATTGGATAGGGCATACTCCGAAGTTGGTCCCATTTGAATTTGAAAAAAAATCCACTCCTAAGGGTAGCAAAATGGAAAATATTTATCGTTCACCCTCTGAATTTTGATCCGTTAACCGATTCTATCAGGCATAACTTTGTACTGGGTTTTCCAATTTGGATGATTTTTTTTATTACCTAGGGTATACCTCATAGTTGATCATATTTGGGTTCGGAATGAATTAATCCACCCCTATGGCTATGGGTAGAAAAATGGGGGATGATTGATTTTTCACTTGTGACATTGACATATCGCTATTGTCATTATTTTTGTTCTCCTACATCCGGCACAATAATAACATTATATGGAAGGATGGAATTATATACAAAGTGATGAAATGAACTTACCAGAACTATCAAAAATAATTTATATTACCTATATAACAATAAAGAGTTGAGGTAGATAATCGTATTGTTTAACTGTTATTAGTTGAAGTACGGTGGGTAAGTAAGTATTTTGGAATTAATCAAAAGTTAAGTAGGTAGTAATTAGTATATTTCAGCCTCAAAAAATTGAAAAATAAAAAAATTTTAACAAAAAATTAAACCGACGAAAAACGGAACTGAAAATCAAAAAATAAAATAAACTTCCTTAGTCTTGATAACTAAGCTCCTAAAATAATGTAAGTAACTAATTTCGAATCGGCGCCAAACGAATAATCAACGAAGATCATTAAATTACCTCAAAAAAATTATCAGAATGTCACCGTGCATCTCGATGCCATCATTTTACGCTTTACCTAGCTTGTTTGTTTGGCGCCGACTCAATATTAGTTACTTACTTTAGGAGCTTAGTTATTAGGACTAAGGAGGTTTATTTAATTTTTTGCTTTTCAGTTCCGTTTTTCGTCGGTTTAATTTTTTGTTAAAAAGTTTTTATATTAGTGATTTTTGCCTCTCGACTATACCGTATATTTTCATTGCTCGAGAATATTTTTTGCCATTTGTTTAATTCTGTATTGCTGACGCTTCAAAATCATCATATCATATTAAAACTGTTTTTTGAAAATGCCTTTATCTCAAAGGGAAAGGATTGAAATTTTAATTATGATTAGTGTTGGCGATATGATGCGGACTCAACAAGAGGTATGCAGATTATTCCATGAAATGCACCCAGATTCAGATAGTGAACCTATTTCACAATCTACTGTAAGCAGAATAAAGCGAAAATACAGAGAATTAGGACACGTGAGGGATGCACCAAACCAAGGTAGACCTACAGTTAATGAAAATAATCAACAAGACGAGACGTAATTTTGTCGGCATCTGGATTTCTTAAAATACATTAATTCCTGATTCGACCCAGCTTTTTCCTGATATTCAAATAGCCAATAATTCAGACCGCAGAAGGCGCACCGCAACATTTCGATGCAACTTTGGTAGTGTATCCAGTAGCTGCATAACTACGTAATTTCATATAATAATTCTTAATACGTTTATTCTTCATTTCGTTTTTCGTAAAAATACAGTATCGTATAACTTTCTAATAAAATTTTGAAAACACCTTTTGTGTTGTTGCCCACCCTCTAACAATTTGACGCAGCTTATGATATATTTTTGGAATCAGTTCAGCAAGTTAACTCATGAATAAAAAAAAATTAAGGTGTTCATTTAATAAAACCGCTGATGACGTCATCACTCGAAGGTAGATCATCCTGTATATTGGATTATTATTTTAAAAAACAGTAAATTAAAATAAAAAATCGACCTGTTTCGGGAATTTTTAATGATATTGTTTATTTAGCTAATAATGAATGTATGCGTTACTTTATGGACACACTGAAAAGGCGATATATCATTACCTACTACTACAAACTAATGTAACACTTCATTATATATAACAGTTTTCAATTTATCCACTATGATCACTATAACAAAAAAGGCAACAAAGTACAAAGACACATCCAAACCGAACACAAAGAAATTAAAGAAAATTGGAATGATTTGGCAACGCTTATAAGTGCCAACCGACAACGCCGTTATGTTTACAAATAGATGATATAAATAGAGTTCGTCCAGTATTGAAACGACCTCTTTGGCCTTCCCCCACCTAACAACCAATTTTTCTCGAAGATACCCGAGCCATTGTCTAACTGTGGCTATTAATAGAAATTCCATAGGCGTACCAAATTATTTGGTATAGGCGATTCACGAGACGTAGAGAACTTACACTCCTATAACTTTCCTAACACTCCTATTTCATTTTCCGCTACTGAATAGTACTTACCACGGGCATTTTGGCAAGGTAACGAGTAAACTATTGCAAAGTTGAATAAATAACTGCACTACCTATTTATTAATTAAACAAACCTAACCTTTCAAACGATGCATGCCAAGACACTGGTGAAGATTTGCCGTAGCACAGCAAATCGTGTCCACTCGTGTTTTCCCCCTCTCTACCTACCAACAGGTCGTTTCAATACTGGATGAGCTCTACTACTGTCATAGGTTCAGTTGATTATCTTCGTCGCACGCATGTAATATGCTTATGAAGTCATACTCTTCTTCATTGTTTGGTGTCCTCCTTGCCTCTCGCATAAGGGTGCCACGAAATTCGGGTGCGCAGTAGACTAAGCGCGTTCTAGTCAGTATATTATAATTACAATTCTATGGTGGTAGTCTGGAGGCCTACTGATGGCCGTCGCGACACGGGCTCACCGAGTGCTTTCTGCGCTTTGCGCAGACACGTTCACGTAAATTCTATTTGGATGAATTTTTCGAGTGGTGGAATATGACCTCTAGCCTCTAGCGGTCTAGATTAAGGCTATGTTGGTGCACGGGCTAGCCGGGCCGACGACGTATCATGATTATGGTCCGCTTAGTTGTCTGTCGGCTGTTTTAAAGTGCCTCTAGAGGCCCACGCGTAACATGTTTGCTTGCCCCCTAATTAATAATGCAAACCCTTATATCTTTGGAGATCATAATTGTAAATTGGCGAATGAAATTCGAAATGAACCTTATTTATTTTTAATTCGGATTCCAAAATTTTTTACTTTTAGCTCCTAAATGTACTTGCCAAAAAATAAAAAAACCAAAACCGGCTCAGGTTGACGAGAGTCTAATCGATATCTGAGCCAAGCAACGTCGGGCGTGTTTAGTATTCGGATGGGGATCCATCTGACAAGGAAGGTACGCGTAAAAGGCCCTAACAACGTAGCGTAGTAGCATATTCGCAGCTGTAGGTGTCGTATCAATGAGCACGAGATAAGACGATAGATATGCCGTCCTTCGAGGGGACGTTAAGATGGCGGTCCCGAGTTCATAGATATTGAGCTACCCTACCTCTGAAACAAAGACTATTCGGCAAAATTTCCGGTTGGGTCGACGTTAAATAAAGCAATAAAACCCTCATTACACTATGCCTTTTTCGTACATATTTGTTCGCCTGACTGCCGTTGGCTGAAATTTTGAAAAATACGCATGCGCACGAGACTATTTTGTTGATTGTTTCAGGCATGAAAATAAATAGGACTGGTTCTATTTTTCCCTGAATCGAGGGATTTCAGGACTTTTGGAAATGTCAGGTTTGCCAAAACAGTAATTATCTATTGGACTTGACATAACCAACAAATTAATGAAATTAATCACATAGTTTTCGTTTTGTTAAGTATGACAGAAAAGAAGAAAAATATTGTACCAGGTAAGGAAAAGAGTGAAAACAAAGAGTCCAGGCATACTAAATTACTTAATCATTTAAGGTAAATGTCAATTCTCCTTAGGTTTGCAGCTCTGAAATTAGCGCCTGAAACAATCATCAAAAGGGACGGTGTAATAGTGCCAGTTATTTGGGAAATTCAGCCAACAAATAGCCATGAAAATAAGCACAAAAATAGGCACGAAAAAGGCATACTATTTAAGGGTTTAAAATAATACTCCACTGTGACTTATGTTCTGTAGAAAGACTTAATTTGATTTATGTTTATGTGTTTAGGTTTAGACGCAATAGTTATTTGGTTAGCACATCAGCCTTTTGAGTTGAGTGAGTTTTTTAATTATCATCATAGGGGATGAAGAACTCCAGTTAAAGGGAAAGAAAATAAAATCAACAGGCGAATAATTTGGAAAATTATTTCAAAAAACAAAGAGTTAATAATAATTATATATTGTTACATGCCATATTATCACTATTTATTTATTTTCCCATCTAATCTATACACATAACATGTATTCGATACGGCATCTAAAAATCCTGTTAAATTCCGTTTTCTACGTATTACATATAAAGGAAACGGACCGAAAAGAAAACTTTGAACCGAAAATGAATTGTCCGAACCGAATCGAAATTATATTCTGAGAACCGTAACTGAATCGAAACCGAAATTTTCAATTTTTCTTGGACCCGAACCGGAACCGATATTTCATTTGGTACTAGGTGCCTGCCAAATACTACCGCTAATTGTGGTTGTTTCAGGAATATTGACAGGAAATCCTATTTATTACAACCAAACATAAATTCATATCCAAGCAACGTCGGCGCGTTCAGTACTTGAATGGGTGATCACCTGACAAGGAAGGTGTGCGTTCAAATGCCCTAACAACTGTAGCGTAGTAGTTGTTCCTGATTTTGAGATGACAGGATCTAAGACTTATCGCTTAGGTAAACCTTCCAGGAAAAAAATCGTCCAATAAAGATTATTATGCCCAACAATAATCACCATTCCCCTGCTAATCAAAACAATAGAAAATACAGGCTGTTGATCAGTTTGGGATATCTACATCAAACCTGACCAAACAGTTTTGCAAAGAGAGCATCTCATAAGATTGCGACAAGAACGGAAAAAACCGGCAAGATTTGGGAACAAGACTTGATTATCAGATATAAAACGGCATTCCTGTCATTGCTAAAAAAACTAGTTTGCACATCCAACGGATCTTCCCAAGTTGCCAATAATCCCCCAATTTCATATAAAAAAACTGTAGAGGCCGAACTCGAAAACCCATCTTTTTTAAAAAAAAATATACTTGATACGAACATAATGTTAAAATATAAAAAAAACCCTTTGGCTTGGAAGGAGGAACAATGAGGAGTTTTTTTCCAAAAAATTTTTCCCCCAGCTTATCGTAAGGCCCAAAAAAATTTGGGGGGTGGTGGATGATTGCTGTCAAAAATTTTTTTTTCAGTCGAGGCCTGGGATTTTGTTTTGTCCAGTTGATAAAATTGACTTTCTTTGCTTAGAGTCTCTAAAATAAAAAACCTTTTTTAATATTTTACAGCTTATATTCCACCAAATAAAACATATGATGACTATAAATTTTTTTTGGTTTCCCCTTTGAAGATTCCTGAACGAATAAGGAATTATCATTGAGCCCCCCCAAACAGTGAATTACGATACAATGATTTTGGAAGCCCGAACCTAACCTTCGTTTATCAATTTTTTGGGTTTTTGGGATTCAGCAAACGAAATTATGTGAGAAACAACAAAACAGGTTACGGGATTTTTATCGCCCAAAAGGAAACTGGGTTTTAGTGCAACAAAATGATGCCCCAAAATTCCCCTATTGATTCCACACCAGGACCCGGCAATATCATTAGTATGGTAATGAAAAAAAATTTTTTTTGGTCTGTTGGTTTGTTTTTAAAAAGAATTGACGAAGCTGTTTTTCATCTACCGGAAACCCAAGGGGGTTTCCCAAGTTTTTTTCACCTTGATAGTGGGGATTCTATGTGCAAAATTTTTAATGACTTTTTTGCAAAATTTTTCCCCCAAAAATGTGCTCCTCCTCAAATGTAGATCAGTGGTTTTCCCCTTGGTTTAAAAATTCCCCCATAAATAAAAAAAAAAAAAAAAACCCCTTTTCAAAAATGTACAAAAAAAAAAAATTTTTTTATTTAAGGAGTAAAAAACGTCAGAAAATTGATCAAATTGAGTATGAACCCCAACATAAGTTATACATCGAGATTTGAAGAAATGTTCAAACAAAACCCCTCGTGGGTTTTGGAACTAAAAAAAACCCCTAAAAGAAAACAAACCGCACCCGGGGGGAGAAATGTTTAAAAACAATAAATACTTTCTTCCCCCCTCTCTCAATAGTCAAGGTTTTTTGCAGCGAACTTTAGTAGTGGGGCCAAGATGGGGGAAATTAACGTGACTTAAGCAAAACCCATCTGATCTGACAGATCCCAAGTCACCATTTCAAACCCTTTTCAACCACCCCCAAAAGGAAACAAACAAAACCCAAAAAAAAACTCAAAAAAAACTCACTTGTTTCCGAGGGGACCCCTGTTAAAATAGTAAAAAATCACATTAACCTTCTGGCTGATCCTCTATATATCATTCTCAATCATTATCCAAAGATTTAAATTGTCCAGAGTTTTCCTGTATTTAAATCCGGCAATATTACTCATGTTGAAAATTATAGACCAAATCATTATATCGTTTTCTAAAAAAAATTTTCGAGATTATACTATCTGAACTTATATACAATCATGCCGTTTTTTTTGGGTCTAACTTTTCAGCAGGGGTTTGTCAAAAAAAACACGCACTAACCCTGATTTTTTCCAATTGTTTCTGATTCATTTGGGACCAGAGGAACTAGGTGGGGAAATTTTACTGACTTCAGTAAAGTTTTTTACGGTCTCACCCTCAACTACTCGAAGTTGCTGTTTTGGGGATTTTCTACAAATTAAAAGGTTTCCAATTCATCCCCTAAAAGAAGGGAAAAACCTTTTTTTGAGGTGATGGAATAAAATCCCCCCGTTTACAGCCTCACCGGTTTCCCCCGGGGGCAAATCTTTCCCTTATTATTCCTGATATTCATCAATGATATCATTTTGGGTCAATTCATTCTAACAAGCTATTTTTTGCTGGGAAAAAGTTTTTAGAGAAATAAAAGGGCAAACCCGGGAAAATTGTAATTTTAGGAAGATTTAATTCCCCTGAAACTGGGCATTCAGAAAAAAACTCCACTTTGTACCAAAAAAAAAAAGTTAATTTTACTGAAAACCATTCCACCTTTCATTTAAATGAACTTGATTTAAAAAACCCCGGGTATCATGAATCAAAGGGCTTAGGGGTTATTTTTTATCAAAAAAAAACTTTTCAAATCATATTGAAAATATATTTTAAATCGATAAAAAAAATTTTGGTTTTTTTTAAAGCAACTGTAAAGATTTCAAGTCGTTTGATTTATTGAAAACATCTACTTTTTATGGTCAGAAG
The DNA here is from genome assembly GCA_018342105.1 of Gonioctena quinquepunctata. Classification (NCBI taxonomy): domain Eukaryota; kingdom Metazoa; phylum Arthropoda; class Insecta; order Coleoptera; family Chrysomelidae; genus Gonioctena; species Gonioctena quinquepunctata. The sequence continues at coordinate 15,258 of JAFIRS010002067.1, read as the reverse complement.
CAAACTTGAGTAAAAAAGGGTTTTTTGGAATCCTTTTCCCCTTCCAAAAATTATGGGATTGGGGAACGTTCAGAAGAAATTTTTTGAAATATGCTTATTATAAAAACATGGTATTTATCCCGCTAGAGGTATAATTTTGACCCTTCTACAGGAGTTTAATTTTATATCACAAGAAAAATCCCAAATGAGAGACATTTCTTTATTTTTAAAATTTAAAACACAATCAAAATAGATTGTCCAACTTTTTGTCACAAATGATGTTCAATGACCCGTTTCTCATCTCGCTCAGTAACACATTTTTCTTTTCCCGACCCCCCCAAAATGTGCATAACTTCAACCCACCTTTATCAACAATGCAGGGGCGTTTAAAATTCACCCCCTGTAGATATTTTCTTTTTTTTTATTTGAAAAAATTAAAGGGGATATTCTCAGCATAAATTTTAATTGATAATTTTAAATTTTTCAGTCACAATTATGCAGGACCACCTTTTCACCATTTAAAAATTTTTTACACCCTATTTGGGGCCCTTTTGGGGGTTGGGTTTTTTTTAAAAAAAAAAAATATTAGGGAAATTGCCCAAAAAGATAATGGGCCTTTATTGGGCGCCCATTAATTGTTACTTTAAAAAAACCCCCAAAAAAACCCGGGGTTGGAAAATTTTTTTTGGGGGGGGTGTCACCCTTTGGTTCAGCCCCTGGTCGCAGAAATAGGCCGGGCGTTAAATAATGCAAGTAAAAAAAAAAACAAAATTTTTAAACCTTTTTTTGTTTTTGTTTTTGGAAAATTAAATGGCACCAATTTTTTTTTTTTTTTTTCGGGCCCGGGAAATTTTTAAATTTTTGGGAAAAAAATTTTCAAGTTTAAAAATGCTCCCCCAAAACAGGGGGCCCTTTTGGTTGTTTTAGGAAATTATAGTCAATATATTTCACAACCCAAACAAAATTCAAGATCACTTCGATGTAAGTTTTGTAACAATTGAAAATACTATGATTAAAAAAATATTAGTGCAACTATACACGACAGATGAAATTATAGTTGACAAGAAGCAACAGCGGAAAAAAATTTAACTGTAGAAGTAACGGATGTCCACAGAGGCGTAATACGTTTTGAATGGAAAAAATTGGCGTTTTCAATTTTAAAATTTTGATAAACATTGAACATTTTTCAACGAGTTTGTTGCTGAGCTCTACGGGGAATCTTTATGTTTAAAACAAAAAAACCAGAAAGAGGGGGAATTGTGTTCCCCAATTTACAGTTGAGTTTTAACAGACAAAACCTAACTAACGTTTACCCTAAAAGAAATTCATCCAAAAAAGATATCAGAGTTTAAGAGTGGGATTTTGGTCTGTGACGATTCAAAATCACATAATGGCCCCTCGTTAGATGTCAGTCTGAAATGACATTATTTGGCTTTCCGGGTTTTTGCGAAAGTTAATGAAATTCCCCTTTGGGTGAATTTTCGAGTGGTGGGGGGTATACCCTAGGTCCAGATTTATGTCGGTGGTTTTATACACCCCGAAGTGCCCTAGCCGTGAAAGTTTGCTCTGTGTGAAGTAACAATGCATACGTCCATCAGAGGCGGTAGTACTACTTTTTTGAATAAGCAGTTTCAAATGTAAATGAAGGAATTTTTCCCAAAATTTTTTGAATTAATTGTTTCCCTGGGGAAATTTGTTTCATGTGAAAAATATTAGGGAAAAAGGGACACATGCATGTTTCCTATCATATGAAATTTAAAAAAATTAAAAGGAATAAAAATAGCGTTGGGTCTAAAAACAGGCGCATCCCTTAAAATATCATCTAAATAAAAAGGCCTTTAGAAATCTCGGGCTTTGGAGATTTCCCCCACTTTTCCCTGTTGCTTTCCCAATAAACAGTGTTTGTTCCTAAGATGGCGTATAGAGTTAGAAACAAAACCTACAACCGGCAAAAGAAAACAACCCCAAAATGGCTAACATTATCATATAAACATCCGTGCAGTATTGTTTAAAGGGGCAAGTGCGCGCCCTTTAAAAAAACAAGGACCAATAAACAGAGGAATGGATTTAAATTTTAACATAGACAAAATTTCCCCCTATGCTGATATAGACCGGAAACTCAATGTAAATTTTTCCCCGGGAACTGATTTCAGCCCCCCTACGTGGTTGGAGTCATGAATTTAACCCAATAGGCGGCTTTTTTTAAATTTCCCTCATAATAGTTTTTAATGGATAAAGTTCAGAAAAAGGGGAAATTTTTACTTGACGAGTATGGTAAATTTGGGAATAAACGGCGGGGTTTAATCCCATCGGTAAAAAAAAAACCCCTTTTTATGCTTTTTTTTTTGCATTTGGAAAATAATTATTTATTTTGCCTTCCTTTTGAAATCTGATGATAATAAGTTACCAAGAAATTGTAAAAAAAAAGTTAGCGGTAACTTATCAATATAAAATGGGATATTTTTTTGTAATTAAGGCGTTGATGACACCCAAATTAAGTCATTTTCAAATAATTATCCAAATGGCTGATGAAAGGACTTGGAAGATATTTTAAAAATGCACCCGGGGAACCCAAAACCAGTGAAATCAGGGAAAAGGGAATGCGAGAGCGTTAAATGTTAATGGTTGCTATGCTGTAAAAGGGCCCCATTTGTCCCCAATTTTTGGGTTGTTAATTTTGGTTTGTACAAAATGCAAAAAAAAGAAACGGGATTTACTCTGCCGGGAAAAACCCCCTTTCTGCGGGGGGACCCTGGAACCAATTTATGTGGTTTTAAGGATTCCTCAAAAAAAGGGATTTCTCAAAAATATTGGTGCAAAAAAAAAAATATTAAAATCAAAATGGCAAACTCAGCTATCCCCCGTATTGAAAATAAAACAGGGGCAATGGATTTTTTTTCGTCATTTTTGTCTGAAAAAAAAAATTTTGGGTTTGAAAAAAGCTGAAGAATTTCCCCTCATTTTTTCCCTTTTTGCTTGGTGATTAAAATTTTTAAAAAAAATTGTTTAAAAAAGGATAAAAGATATGAGGGAAATGTCATTCGGGAATTGATAGTAAAAGTATTTTGGGAAGGGGGGGTTTCGATTTGTATTGTTAAAATCAGTGTCATTCAATCGGTTATAAAAAAGGTTCTTTAAAAAAAATAAAAAAATCTCCTCAATTACAATGACAGTTTTGCGAATGTTGAGAACTTCCCTTAGGGGGCCAAAGGACAAAAAAAAAATCATCTTTTTTTTTATTATAATTGCCAACCGAACTTTACATGTTTTGGGGACATCCTCATTACTAAAAAAAAATATTGTTATCAAGTCAATTTCTTGAAACTCAAATTTTTCCCTTTTTTTTATTTTTAAAAAGGTTGGACTATGGGCTAGAAATTGAATTGATTATTTTTTTTTTTTTATCAGCAAGTTCATCCTTTCCCCTTTTAAGTTTTTTAACTTTTTTTGACCCAAACTTGCATATGAAAAAAACATATGAATTTAAAAAACTTTGGTTTCATTTTTAGATCTTTTACTGGACATCCTACAAAAATTGTATGTTGGTTAAAAAAATTTTCTAATATAGGGCCCGATTAAAAACAATTTCAGTTCCTTTATTTTTCCAAAAATATTTATTTAATTCAGATATGGAAAAAAAAAAATAGGAATTTTGAACCAGGAGTTATAAGTGCATTAGGGTGGTTTTTTAGCATCGATAAAAAAAATTTAAAATTGATCATTCCTGAAAAAAGTTCCCCTTTGCATGATTTGCATGTTATAAACTTCAACATTTTTTTAAAACAAATCCACCTACATTTTTTAAATTACAGACTAAAAATATGACCTTGAAAATTTTTGTAAAAGGTACAGAAATTTCTTGGTTTTCTTCTTTTTCCATTTCTGATTTTTTGAATGTTTGATTCATTTAGAAGAAAAATTATTAAAAAATTATTCAGTGCATATTTGAGTCAGCTTCAAAATTTGGGGATCCTGGGAATGGACACAAAAAAATTGTTAATTTAGGGGTTTTGAAAGACCCAATAAATAAAAAACGGGTGGGGTTTTTACTTTAAAAGTACACCATGACTAAAATCTAAAAAAGTTTTCCAAAGGGTCTTGGTTGAGTGCTCTAGGTTTCAAAAAGTGGAAACCTTTTTTTTGCCTTTTTAAAAAAATATTTGCCTTCATTTTTTTTAATTGTCAAGATCCAGTTTGAAAACTGATGGAGGCACATAATGTTTTCCCTTTTTTCCAAAAATTTTCCCAAAGACTGCAATACTGGAACCTTTATTCCAAAATTAAAGGTTTTCCCGTTCGGTTAATGCTGTTCTCAAAAAATATTTCCATGTTTTGGGTGAAAAAAGTTCCATTAAAACTACCCGAAAAACTTGGAAGAACAGAAGGAAACCCAGCAATTGAGCAGGGTAGGAAAACCCTTCCCCCTTTAAAAAAAAAGTTTAGGCACTTTTTAAAAAGTTTGCCATTTTAAAGTTTGGCATTGCAGGAAATCTCTGATGTTAGGAACTGATAAATGCCACTTTTACTGCCTTGGGACTAAAATGTTAATTTTTCCCAAGAGACTGAAAGTGGCAATTCGGTTCTAAAATAAAAAAAATTTTGATACTAAGAAAACTTCTTATAGTATAGACAAATTCTTTTTCCTGTGCAAAACCAAATATACCACAGGACTGAGTTTTTTTTGATTACTCAAAGTGATTTATATGCACATCGGCCCCTTGAGCTTTTTGGGAGCAGCTAAAAAAATTTATTTTTTTTTTTTTTGAATTGTCAGTTGTCATACATCCAATTTCCCGAAATCTTCTCATTATTGATGAGACACTGTGACTGAAAAACTTGAGCTGCATGACTAATTTTCTTTTTTCTTCATTTTACTGGCATACACATGTCCACCCAGAAAGTTTGTAACACATTTTTTTCCAAATTTTCCTGCAGAGTCCATTTGAAAAAAAATTAAAAATGTGTTTCCAGGGGCTACCCTGTTTTCCCTTTTTTTGCCACTAAAAAATTGCATCCCTCTTGAGAAGATTATTCCTAACCCCCTTCAGTAAGTGGGAGGGTCAAATAATGGTATCATTTCCCTTATTGTGAAGAAAACCAGCATATGGTTTTCTCGATTTTTTAACACAAAATATGTCTTTTTGTTTCCAAGAAATTTTTTATTGCAGCAGAGTTGATCCCCCTTGATCACAGACTGTTGCTACAATATTCAAACCAATACCTTGGAGCAGTGATCACTTCTTTGTTTTTTACTGCTAGACCATCCCCTTTTCCAAACTGTCATCAATAAAGTAATAGGTAATAGGTTTTTTCCCAAATTGAACACACCCTTTACCATAAATCCCCAAGGGGCTCTTTTGGGAAACTTTTCATTTTCAACAACCCCCAAAGTCCCTCGAAACCAATTATCGCCATGGGTTTTTCTATATGCTAAGCCTGGCTGCAAAGATATCTCCTCCCCGACATCCCAAAAAAAAGACACCTTCTGCTCTTTTTCATCTTCTCAACCCTTTCCTTCAAACTTGTCAAAATATTGTTATTAACCCAATCTATACTAATGGAACCCAACATTTTGTTCAGTGTTGTTTTTTTTTTTGTTGGTAAAGGGGAACAATTTCTGCAAAAATTCTATAACCCTTTGGACTTTGCTTGAATAGGGGGGAGTGCCAACCCCTTATCTTCTTGAATTATCTTCTTCCCTTTTTCTTCTTTTTTTTGCTGAAATTTGAGAAAGAATGAAATTCATAGTAGGCTCATTGACAACTGTTCTCAAATACTCTAGTGGATTTTCCCCTGGGTGGCTCCCTTCCCCTTTCTCTTTCAAGTCCCAAAATTTTTTTTTGTCCAAGTAGAAGATCTCTTCTTAAATTCCTAGCAACTCGATAAAGTTTGCTGGCTCTGGGTGAAAACTGGGGCGATCTGGGTGCATTTTCCAATTTCAAAAAAAAGGAGTCCATTAAAACTTAAAAAAAAAATTATTGAAATATAGATAGGTATACAAGGGAAAGCAATAAAACATTTTTAATCTGATTGTATGTAAATGTAATCATATTAATATCCCAAAATATTTCTTAAAAAAAAAGAAAATAAAAAAAAAAAAATTTTTTTTTAAAAAAAAAACTTGGGGGGCATGGGGATCAATAATTTATAGTACATTACACACCGGGCGATACCATTACCCCCTTTTTTTTAAAAAAAATAATTTTTTTTTTTATATTTTTTTCAGACCCCCCTATAAAATGTTTTTTTTTTTTTCAAACTATTATTTATTTTTACTAATGTCAAAAAAAGTTCTGTCAAAAAAAAAACCAAAACATAGAAAAAAAAAATTAAAAAATATACTATAAATGGAAGAAGATTTTGCATTTTGGGGGAAACGTTGGATTGATTCCAAATTTTTTGGACAACACTCCATACATCAAATAAACAAGCTAATGTCTCATCATCCTTTTCACAGAACTCTTTTTACATAAAATAAAAAAATAACGTTCGGAAAAAAAAAACCTTTCGAGAAAAACAGCCAAAAAAAAGAAATTTTCATCTTTTTCAAAAAAAAAAATAAAGGGGAAGGGGGGATACAGTTCGAAATGTATATATAAAAAGTATCTTTGAATTCAATAATTTTTTTTTGATGGGGCAAAAATTTGAATCGGCAAGTTATTGACTAATTGAACATTTTCAATTAAGTAACTTATCGGGGAAAGTAATTTCTTTGCCCTTCTAAATTTGTATAGATTCCTGATCCATTCAATTTTGTTTTTTTTGATTGTGGAAAAGGGTTTTAATCCCCAAAATTTGGAATGAGTATTCCACCCCCAAAAAAAAGCTTCAAATAATAAAAAAAATAAGTATTTTACCTTTACTGGTTTTTTTGGGGTCCTGGGCAATGCTTCTTTCCCAAAAACATCCCAGTGGGGGGGGTTTTTTCCCTTTTTCACAGGAAAACTGTAAAAAAAGGGGGAAAAGTTAATATAATTGATAAAAAAATGCATCAAAAATATAATTGCAATAGTGAAATGTGTTCTTTAACATTCAGAAACACAATGATTAGATTTTGAAGTTGAAATATTCCCTAAATCAAATCATCTTTGCAGTTGTCTTAATAAGAAAAAACATTCGCTCAAAAATAAACATTGTTTTTAGAAGTAGGGGGAATTTATCCTTTGTTTTGTTTTTTTTTAAAAAACGATGGACCTCTGGGACAACTTTTAAATCGTTCCACTAAGCTCTAAACGATCAAAAAATTCTTTCAACCGTTCAATTGCGACCACAGGTAAATATTCTTCATCTAAATAGCATCAATTATACTTTCATAATTAAATTTCATGGCCAAGGTTTTTCCTTTTTACGATTTTGTAAAAATTCATTTTCCCAAACTTCATTTCATGAAACTAGAAATAGTTTCTGAAGCATTATTAAACCATCAACAAATACCCAACTGTGCCATAAAAAAACATTTTTTATTATATTTAAAAGTAAATTATTAAAATATAAATAAAAATTAAAGGGAACCTCTTCAAACTTCTGATTATTTTTTGAGTACCATTTGTAATGTTTACATTAAAACGGGGAAAAGCTCAGTCCATTCCACTTGAGTTTTTTGATTCTAAACACGCAAACAAGTGGTAAAAAAACAATAATAAATTTCCTGTACTTTTTTTGGGTTCATAAACTGTCTTATTTTTGAACTTTAGTGACTGGACTGGTACACCTCATCATTTCAATGCAATTTGAAGGGGGTGGGTGTTTCCAACTTGAAATGAGTCTTTTGGGTGCCCTTACCTTGGAACCATGATGCAATCCTCTATAATTAATTTTTCAGTTTCTGCATAAAAATAAAAAGTTTTTTACCCAACCAAATTTTAATAATTAATAATTGGGAAAAATCAAAAAAAAAATTGTATTTGAACAACCCCAAATTTTACATACCCCAAGATTCCATACCCGGGAATGGGCCAATTTTAATCTTCTAGGAAACACTGGAAAATCAGGCTTTTTATGGAAAATTTTTTCCCATATCCTATAGTTTTTTTTTTACAATTGATTTCTATTCAAAGGGGGTTTTAAGTCCTTCCACAAAAATCCTTCGTTCCCTATATCACAAATTGGGGGGAAAAAATCAAGCATTGGTTGGGGTTTCAGAAAAAAAAGAAATGGTGAATACAAAAACTTAAAAATTCCTTTTAAATTAAAGGAAAGCGATGCAAATTAATATTTTTTTTCCATTGTTTCCAGGGAAGGACGCAACAATAAAATACCATATTAATCGAATACTTCTTCAAACTTCAAATACCAAGAGCAAACAAAAAAATTCTAAATTGTTTATGTTCCACACGTTGAAGATTATAAACAATGAATGACAGACTGTCATTGACTTGACAGTATTGACGCCCTGGCACGCGCTTGCGTTAGTCACTGAGTCGATCTCAGCCCCCCTTTTACGGTTTGGAGTCAACACTAACATCGAGTATGACCTTGATCATATGAGATGATATACCGTCTTTCAAGTTAAAAGTTTAGACGTTACCCTGAGCATGCACTTTTTTTTTATTATCAAAAGCGGACAACCTAAGCCATTGAAAAAGTTTGATATATTTTGAAACTATTATTAAAATTTTTACAAGGGAGTCAATATTATTTTATATTAGTGAATATTCATTTATTACTTAATTTTAATGTTAAACTAGAATGTTCAGGGCCGGATTAAAAGGTGTAGGCCCTGGGGCAAAAAAGGGGTGGGGGCCCCCTAATTATTTTTTCAAACAATTTTTTTTTTTATTTATTGCGGAACAAATAAAATTATTTCGACACGAGCATATGTAGGTAAAATTAAAATACAAGAAATAAATTGAATTAAAAGCGTAAACGAATGGATTCTTGCGAGAGCTTTTTTCGACGAAAATCATTGATGATTTCGGCAAATCCAGCATCCGGAGAAAATCATTCTCAATGCAAAGAAGCATAACTTTAATAGGCGGCTTTGTCTCATGTAATTCGCCTATTTTTTTCATTTTGGAAAATGAAGCTTTCCACTCGATTTGACATCATCACATTCTTAGTTTAACTCACAAGAGAGTGAAAATAATTCGACAGATTTTCGAAAACTTGTTGCCAGGCAATGACAAGAGAGACCAACTGGCTCGAATGGCTTTGCCAACAAGTTTGAGAAAGAAATCTAGATAATTATTTTCACTATATCGAACTCTGTGTGGTATTATTTAGAAAATTTTTTTTGATGTTATGATCATAAACACATTTCCTTCCAAAACTATATAATGTACTAATCCGGTTTTGATTCATTTCACTTTCATGCAATATAAAAAATATAGGTTGTCGGGACAATAAAACAAAATACCTCAAATTATTCCCACGACAATTTTCTAAGTAGAATATTCCCACTATTGTTTGGGCCCAAAAACGTATATGAATTATTTGAATTGAACGTTTCCATTGGTTTCTAGCAATGTCAAAAAATAATCACTAATTTCAATGTTTGAGAATGTAGCTCTGAAATTTTGGTTTTTTAAGAATTTGATAGTAGAACATCTTAGTCCTTTTTCAGAAGGATTTACATTTGTTGCGGAATGTCATCCTTCTGAGACTCCCTTTCATATTTCGGGATTTCTCTTTACAGCCCACTCAGGGGACACTTGTCAATGCCAATAAATAGGAAAAACAGGTATAGACGGGCAAAGTGTTTGTAGAATCGGCAGAAAATGGTCAACAGAATTTGAACTTTGTTCTATTATGGAATGCGCAAGGCTCTTATAAATAATTTGATGCAATCATATTCTAAATTGAAATATTATTTTCTTTTGCTTATGATTATTGAATTTCATTGTGTATCTAGATAACTTGTGTCATTCAAGAATACATCAACAGAAAATCCTTCATTTAATAAAAAAAAATTAAATTTTTTTTTAATTCAATTGTTCTTGTTTTTACAGCTAATTTCGATACGATATAATATTTTGTATAATAGTATGATGTTTCACTTGGTGATTGTTTCTCGCATGATTCATCAGATCGAAGATTTAATATTAACCATGGATTTTGACAAGAATACGAAACATGTTTTTGAATGTTTAAAACGAAAAATGAGAGGAAAAAGTGGGAGAACTGCTCTTTCGTTGTCAGATTTTTTATATATAATTTTGCATATCCATTGGTATTTGCTAGGAAATTTTACCTAAAAATGTATATTGTGGAGGCCCTCTCTTGTGGAGGCCCCGGGGCTGCAGCCCCGTTTGCCCCCCTTTCAATCCGGCTCTGAGAATGTTCATAATTGATGTACAAAATATGGCTCTATAACATTTCCTTGCTCTCCAAGGTTATGCGCAGAGGAGAGCTATACGCCCATAAATATTAGCCATAGTTATATTATTGTTATTTGTCTTTCTAATAGTTTGGGGCGGTAGGAAAGGAACGGAATAAGTTTTAAATGAATGAGGATCACAGACAGATCTCAGATATAATAATGTTTGTACTATTTTTTCTTTTCTTTTGTATCTGATTTCAACCGAAGAATATAGATTGATAGGATAATAGTAACATCTCAATTATCACCTTTCATCATTTTTAATTCGTTTACATGGAAATAATAAGTCTACGGATTTCTCTGAATTTAAAAATTGTTATGAATAGGTATGAAAATTTGGTATTAGGGATTTCAGAAAATGATAATTGTCAGACAACACTTTCCTGCATGTATAATTGACAAGGCATGGATCTAACTCCCTATATATATTTACAAATTCGTTACTGTCAACATGAATTTTCCATAATGTAAAAAATTAAAAGTGAAAAATGTAAATACAAAACTCAACAATGTCTTTGTTTTCAAAGTCTACAAAATTACTAGTTCCGATCAGAAAGTGTCTGTCTTTTGCTGAAGACAAATGTTTTCAAGGTGCAAGAAAAGCTCTTGAAGAATTCAACATAAACCTGGATGATATTATACATAATCAGCAAAAAGGTGACTCTTTCCATACTCCAAGAATGGACACTGTATTTTTTCACCAAGACAGGTTTGAATTACTGATAGATGCCAGAGGCTTCCAGCCAGAAGACATAAAATGCAGAATCACCCCAAATTTGGTCGAGATATTGGCTCAAAGACAAGAATGTTGTGATAAAGCAAGCCGAAGCATGGCTTTAACCAGGAATTACCAATTGCCACAATGTGTGAAGCCACAAGAAGGAAACTGTTGTTACTCTTCTGAAGGGATTCTACTAGTAACAGCTCCTTGGATTCTTAAATGTATATGATTAAAGGAATGTTTTGATTTCCAGGTGCCCAAAAAAATATAAATGCCAAATATACCTTCTGTGTTTTAAAAGAGTACCTTTCTATGCTTTTTTCAAATTTATACTGAACTTTGTCAAGCAAACTACCCTAATATATGGCTTAATTTATAAAGTGACTTCCTGAAAGTTTGCAAAAAAATAGATAACTTTCACATTCGATATATGAAACGAAATAATCAAGAAACAACGGAGTTCCAAAAAAATTGATTTCTTGAAAAGTATATGGTTCTTCCACGAAACTTCATCCCCAGCGAATGTAAAACAGGTACAATCATCACTAATATACCCAAACCAAACTTGGACCACTGTGCAACAAAAGCTATCCTAATAACGTTATTGTCAGTATTGGCTAAAAATTTGGGAAAAATAATAAAATCTCGTTTGCTTCAAATTCTGGTTAACAGAATCCCCAGTTATCAATTTGGTTTTAGAAATGGACGGTTAACTGTACATCCTCTCACTATTCTGACAAGTAATATTGAAACAACAAAATTAAACAATCATAGAACTGCAGCTCTAGACATTGACAAGGCATTCGACAGAATCTGGCACAAAGGTCTCTTATTTAAACTGCATAACTAGGATGTCTTGACTATATTGTCTTTTCAATCAAAAGCCTACTCACCAACAGAAAACTTAAGGACAAAATACTCAACGTGTTTATCCCTGAACAAAGAGTGCCCTAAGGATCACCTCTTTCACCACTACTGTACAAGATCTATTGTTCCGATACCTATTACTAGAACAGTAATATCATTGAGAATTCAATCACCAAGCTTATATTCTACAGTACGCTGATGATACTGCACTTGTGCCCATGACCAATATCGCCACATACTCTGGGGTAACCTAATCTCATCAATACATCTTTGTTCAATAAATGGCGGCTAAGACCAAATCCCAGTTCTCTTCAATCACTAGATCCCCCAACTTCCTCGATAGTAAACTATCAACATATTCTTCATCCAAAAAATTATATTTATTATCTTGGAGTTCGACACCAAACTGAACTTCAAGAAAAAAGCCACACATTTTACAAGTTTGACTTATAAAGGAGCAGGTGCAAGCATATTAACCACAAGCCAGAAACCAGAAAACATCTAGGTTATCACCAAATATGCCCTGAGAAGAAAAAACACAAATGGTATGTAAAAAACTCAACAAAAGCTTTTACATATTAGCAACATTAAAAAATATCCTGAACACAGATTCATTACTACAGATTTACTATGCATTAGTGCATTTAACAATCGCATATAACATTATAGTCTGGGGTCAAGCATCTGATATAAAAAGAGTTTTTGTTGCACAAAACGCATAATAAGGCTTATCTTCAACCTTGGTAGTAGCCAATCATGCAGACAAGTTCAAAAAAAAAGTATCCTCACAGTAACATCAATATATTTGATGAAACTCCTATTATAAAAAATCTCCCAGCAATGCAGGCTGCCGTTTTTTGAACTGTCTACCGAATGCAATAAAAAACGCGGGATACCCGGCTGTTTTTAAGTCTAGACTCCTAGTGTTTCTATACGAGGAATTTGAATCCTATTTTTCAGTCCTGTAATGATATTGAAATATTTCACATTTTATATCAATCATCATTGTAATACTGTTTTTGTCTTGTTTGTCATTGTATGTTTTATATATGGTTGAGGAATTCGAATCCTTTGAATCCTATTTTTCAGTTTTGTAATAAAATTTAAGTATTCTACATGTTATATCAGTTATCATTGTAATCTTGTCAACACTGTTCTATTATGTCTTAACTGTAAATTGTATAATTTTTTTTCTATAAATTTGAAAGAGAATACAATATAAAACTTTTTTTCATAATGTAAGTATTATTCCAAATGCAGAATAGTGCTGGTGATGGAACAAAACAATTATGGAATTAAGGACAAGCAGAAGGTACATCTATTCAAAATAACAATTTACAATATATAATTACAAATATCAAGAAATGAATACAATACATAAGTGTCCTAAATATACATATATACACAATTACATATAATAAGTACTTAGATAAGAAATTAGTTCTTTTTTAACCGACGCAATAAAAAAGAAGGAGGTTCTCTAGTCGACGAGTATATTTTTTTATGTATGATCACGCATAACTTTTCACAGAGCAGTTCGATTCCAATTATTATTTTTTCATTGGATTCGAAGTTGGTCCCATTTGAATTTGAAATCCACCCCTAAGGGTAGCAAAATGGAGAATATTGATCGTTCACCCTCTGAGTTTGGTCCGTTAACCGATTCTATCAGGCATTACTTTGTAGTGGGTTTCCGATTTGGATTATTCTTTTTTTATTAGATAGGGTATACCTCATAGTTGATCATATTTCAATTTGGAATGAAATAATCCACCCCTATGGGTAGAAAAATAGGGAATGATTGATTTTTCACTTGTGAACATTGGCACACATATGTAGTTGACATTGACAGATCCTCCTACATCCGCCACAATAATTACATTCCATGAAAGGATGGAATTATATACAAAGTGATAAAATCAACTAACCAGAACTTTCAAAAATAATTTATTTTATCCTACTAATATAAACGCGAAAGTTTGTAAGTATGTTTGTTACTCTTTCACGTAAAAACTACTGGATGGATTTTAATGAAACTTCACAATAATATAGCTTATACATCAGAATAACACATAGGCTACAATTCATAAAGATATTGTGTGAGTTGTCCAAAATATGACGATAAGTGTCAAGCAAGTAGGAAAAAATCTACCATCTGCGAGCTATTCTGGCGACGATGACGAACCGAGTGCGCGATACTACGGTACGGTTCAGCGGCACTATAGTATATATATATATATATACATATATATATGTATATATATAAATATATATATATATATATTTATATATATATATATATAAATATATATATGTATATATATATATATATATATATATATATATATATTGTTATGTTATGTTATGCCAGTTCTAAGTTTTAAAAAGAAAAAACCCATAAAAAGAATAATTAATAAATAGTTATTAGTTTCAAGGGATTGTTTTTACATAATTTTGGAAGTTCTATTTATTTGTAAGCCTATGTATAATATGGATAGATAAAAATGTCAAAATACTATAACACAATCAATTTCATACACTGTCATAATGATTATAACCCATAATTGGTAAAAAGACAACAAAAAGTCTAGATTTACAAAATTTTCATGAATAAAAAGTGATCAACACATTTATAAATTTGAAACATACAGTATATGAAATTGTACCTAACTAAAAGTAGCCAATGGTAGAACAGCAAACTTCTTGATTAGATTAGCCAATCAGGGAATAGATGGTCATATGGAAAATTGGAAATTCAGAAAATATAGCAAGTATGAAAGAAGATTCAGTCAGGAGGGATGAAAAAATGGATAAAAATATAGCAAATATGAAAAATGAAATGAATGAAAATTCAGCAAGCTTGAAAAATGATATAAAAGAAATGAAAGAAAACTCAACAAGAATGGAAGAGAAATGAATGAAAATTCAGCAAAACTTGAAAAATGAAATAAAAGAAAGTATGAAACAGGATTTAAAAGAAAATTCCAAAGAATGGAGAGAAAATAGAAAGAATGAATGGTGGAATGAGAGAAAGTATGGGAAGAATGGAGGAAAGAATGGAAGAAAAAATGGGAAATATGAAGAATGAAATGAAAGAAAGTTTGTCAAATGAAATAAAAGAGTTGAAAGAAAACACAGCGAGTATGGAAATATGATTGAGAGAAAATGTGAAAGAAAATATAAAGAATATGAAAAAAAATATAGAAAGTATAGAAAACAAAATACAAACTAAATCTCAACAAAGTAAAAAGGAATTGTTGGAAGCTCACAAACAATTAGGACAGCAAAATGAGGAATTTTATGTGGCAATAACACAAGAAGTATCCTCTATAAATAATCATGTAGAAAGGCAGGATGAAAAACTAAAAGACAT